>CM069858.1:234155972-234173472 GCA_036172795.1 Pelodytes ibericus
TACTAAGTGACCCATAGGTTGAGGAGGCGGTGACCGTGGCGGTGTAGGTGGAAGCGGCGCTGGAGGAGGAGGAGGTAGCCAGAATTTTTCAAAGTGCACTGTCAGCACAGTATTGGACTGTTATATTTGACTCTCAGATATGAAGTGCACCGCAAGACTCAAATGTACTATTAACACCCAAAACTATTAGAATTTTTCAAAGTGCGCTGTAAGCACAGTATTTGACGATTCTATTTGATGTAATACATGTAATGCTATTGCTATTCTATAAACCGAAATAGAGTCCCCATTCATACGAATAGGTCAACTGAACTCTATTTCGGTTTATACAAAGCCAATTCGGTTTATAGACTTTCGGTTTATGGAATACATGTAATGCTATTGGCTTTCTATAAACCGAAATTTCAGTTTATAGAAAGCCAATAGCATTACATACAATGTATATGTATGTAATGCTATGGGCTTTCTGATTGGCTGCCCTGCAGCCTTTCAAAACGTGCCATTAAATCGCCGAACCCCGAACTCCAACCCGAACATACAGTGAAATGTCCGTGTTCGGGTCCGGGATCCAAATACCGTACTGTTCGGTACGAACCCGAACAGTGCGGTTCGGGTTCGCTCAACACTAACTATATCATATTATAGTATATACTGTATTATTACACTGTATCATATTATAGTGTATACTGTATTATTACACTGTATCATACATTAGTGTTTACTATATTATTACACTTTCATATTATAGTGTATACTGTATTATTACACTATATCATATTATAGTATATAATGTATTAATACACTGTATCATATAGTGTATACTGTATTATTACACTGTATCACATTAGTGTATACTGTATTATTACACTGTATCATATTATAGTGTATTCTGTATTATTACACTATATCATATTATAGTATATACTGCATTATTACACTGTATCATATATAGTAAAATGTATTATTACACTGTATCATATTATAGTGTATACTGCATTATTACAATGGTTCATATTATAGTATATACTGTATTATTACACTGTATCATATTACAGTATATACTGTATTATTACACTATCATATTATAGTGTATACTGTATTATTACACTGTATCATATTATAGTGTATACTGTATTACACTGTATCATATTATAGTGTATACTGTATTATTACACTGGATAATTATAGTATATACTGTATTACACTGTATCATATTATAGTATATACTGTATTATTACACTGTATCATATTATAGTGTATTCTGTATTACACTGTATCATATTATAGTGTACACTGTATTATTACACTGTATCATATTATAGTGTATACTTTATTATTACACTGTATCATATTATAGTATACACTGTATTATTACACTGTATCATATTATAGTGTATACTGTATTATTACACTGTATCATATTATGGTGTATCCTGTATTATTACACTGTCATATTATAATGTATCCTGTATTATTACACTGTGTCATATTATAATGTATACTATATTATTTCACTGTATCATATTATAGTGTATACTGTATTATTACACTGTATCATATTATAGTGTATACTGTATTATTAGACTGTATCATATTATAGTGTATACTGTATTATTACACTGTATCATATTATGGTGTATACTGTATTATTACACTGTGTCATATTATGGTGTATCCTGTATTATTACACTGTCATATTATAATGTATACTGTATTATAACACTGTCATATTATAGTGTATACTGTATTACACTGTATCATATCATAGTGTATACTGTATTAAACTGTTTTAATATAGTGTATACTGTATTATTAGACTGTATCATATTATAATGTATACTGTATTATTACACTGTATCATATTATGGTGTATACTGTATTATTACACTGTGTCATATGTATACTGTATTATAACACTGTCATATTATAGTGTATACTGTATTATTACACTGTATCATATTATAGTGTATACTGTATTATTACACTGTATCATATTATGGTGTATACTGTATTATTACACTGTCATTTTATGTATACTGTATTATAACACTGTCATATTATAGTGTATACTGTATTACACTATCATATTATAGTATATACTGTATTATTACACTGTATCATATTATAGTGTATGCTGTATTACATTGTAACACATTATAGTGTATACATTATTACACTTTAATGTTATAGTGTATACTGTGTTGTTAAACTATCACTTTAGTGTATACAGTATTGTTACACTTTATCATAATAATCTGTCATATTATAGTGTATCCTGTATTATTACACTATCATTTTATAGTGTATACAGTATTATTATGCTGTTTAATATTATAGTTAATACTGTATTTTTAAACTGTGTAATAAATTGTATACTGTATTATTACACTGTATCATATAGTGTATACTGTATTATTACACTATTATATTAGTGTCTACTGTATTATTACACTGTATCATGTTATAGTGTCTACTGTATTATTACACTGTATCATGTTAAAGTGTATACTGTGTTATTACACTGTATAATATTATAGTCTATACCGTTATTTAGTGATAGCTCACATAGTTATTCAGTGAGAGCTTGCAAAGTTATTCAGTGAGAGCTCACGTAGTTATTCAGTGAGAGCTCACATAGTTATTCAGTGATAGCTCGCGTAGTTATTCAGTAAGAGCTCGCGTAGTTATTCAGTGAGAGCTCGCGTAGTTATTCAGTGAGAGCTCGCGTAGTTATTCAGTGAGAGCTCGCGTAGTTATTCAGTGAGAGCTCGCGTAGTTATTCAGTGAGAGCTCGCGTAGTTATTCAGTGAGAGCTCGCGTAGTTATTCAGGGGTAGCTTGCGTAGTTATTCAGTGAGAGCTCGCGTAGTTATTCAGTGAGAGCTCGCGTAGTTATTCAGTGAGAGCTCGCGTAGTTATTCAGTGAGAGCTCGCGTAGTTATTCAGTGAGAGCTCGCGTAGTTATTCAGTGAGAGCTCGCGTAGTTATTCAGTGAGAGCTCGCGTAGTTATTCAGTGAGAGCTCCCGTAGTTATTCAGTGAGAGCTCGCGTAGTGATTCAGTGATAGCTCGCGTAGTGATTCAGTGAAAGCTCGCGTAGTTATTCAGGGGTAGCTCGCGTAGTTATTCAGTGAGAGCTCGCGTAGTTATTCAGTGAGAGCTCGCGTAGTTATTCAGTGAGAGCTCGCGTAGTTATTCAGTGAGAGCTCGCGTAGTTATTCAGGTGGTTGTATATATAGTATATTATTATAGTTCAGTGTAGATGAGGTTGATGTATATAGTATATTATTATAGTTCAGTGTACGTGAGGTTGATGTGTATATATAGTATATTATTATAGTTCAGTGTAGATGAGGTTGATGTATATAGTATATTATTATAGTTCAGTGTACGCGAGGTTAATGTGTATATAGTAAATTAGTATGGTTCATTGTAAGTGAGGTTGATGTATATATAGTATATTATTATAGTTCAGTGTACGTGAGGTTGATGTGTATTTATAGTATATTATTATAGTTCAGTGTAGGTGAGGTTGATGTATATAGTATATTATTATAGTTCAGTGTACGCGAGGTGGTTGTATATATAGTAAATTAGTATGGTTCATTGTAAGTGAGGTTGATGTGTATATAGTATTTTATTATAGTTTAGTGTACGCGAGGTTGATATATATAGTGTATTATCTTAGTTCAGTTTACTCCAGGTGGCTGTATATATAGTATATTAATATCGTTCAGTGTACATGAGGTTGATGTGTATATAGTATATTATTATAGTTCAGTGTACGTGAGGTTGATGTATATAGTATATTATTATATTTCAGTATATGCGAGGTTCATGTATATATAGTATATTATATTTCAGTATATGCGAGGTTCATGTATATATATTATATTATTATAGTTCAGTGTACGTGAGGTTGATGTGTATATATAGTATATTATTTTAGTTCAGTGTACGCGAGGTGGTTGTATATATAGTATATTATTATAGTTCAGTGTACGCGAGGTGGTTGTATATATAGTATATTATTATAGTTCAGTGTACATGAGGTTAATGTATATATAAAATCTTCATTTTGGATCCTGTTCGTTTTTCACCTCCCCCTCTCATATCGCGGTGTAATACAGGAAGTTAGAGGGGCACAGGAAACCACCAGACATGTGTAATAGAAACATAGTAACTGTGTGTGTGCAGAGCTACCTGTCATGTGGATACATTGCCCTGTGTCAGATCTCTTGATAAATAACATACAGGAGTGTTACACGCAGACTATATGTAGGTTTTCATGTCCTCTTGTAACCCCCACGGAGGTCTTGGGGTTCGGGTGTCCATTATAAACTTTAAAGTGTCCGTTCTCCTTTGTTTATACTCTGTGTGTTTATGATATTGACATGCAGGTATATTTACAGATCTCCTGTAATTTACTGAGAGGGAGTATACAAGAGGCAGGGCTGCCCCCACTCTGGTACCGTTCTTATGCCCCCCCTTCTCACCCAAGATAGTGGTGTCATTAGCTTTCAATCCAGAATCCGCCCCCCCTCTGTTGAAGTCTGAGCTGTTTCAAATGCTCGGAAAGCAGGAGGCCCTCTGATTAGTAACCGTCAGGACACAGTGGATAAATAGTGCTGTAAACACTGAGAAAGAAGGGAAGACTGTAAAAAAGTATAATATATCATTTTAATAAACATAAATAATAAAGCCACATATACACATAGAGATTACACCGTGTAGAATGTTATAGCAGAACCTTGTTGTGTTGAGATATATATACATAAACCAATCCAAAAGCCAGCGCACTCACCTCAAACCAGTCCCAAATTCACACAGAATGTTACACCTAAGATAACATAACTGGAGTTTCAGTCACATTATATGACCAAAAATGCTAAACCCACCACTACGTCAAAGTACTCCAATATAGGCGGTCCTAACACTTGCCAATTTGGATTTGGCCTCTGGTTTAGCACCCCTCCCCATCATAGGTGATCCATAAGTGGTGTCCAGACCTATAGATTGCAGGAGAGTCTCTGTATTATACAAGAGGAAGGCCTTTTGGTCCTTCACATTTAAAGAGATTTAACCCTATATAAGCATAAGTATTTAGTGTTAGGACCCACCTATATTGGAGAGGGATGATACCCCCATCTCTGGCCTCAGATAACAAAGCAAGTTGTGTTTTACTAAACGCACCCGTGAGGTTGGTATTCACTTTATTGTATATATGCCAATCCCCCAAGAGTCTCAAAGATTCCCCCTTAATAATATTGTTTAATCAATACTAGTAATAGTATTGTTTACTGTTTATAACAATTCCATCCCCTTTATCCGCCTCCTTAATGACGAGATCTTTACAGATGTATGACTTGTCTGAGAAGATAATATTTGGGATTTATAGAAGTATATAGAAGGGATTTGTATAAATTAATAGGTTTTGGATTTTTCAGGGCAGCAATGGAGGAGGTGGAATCCGAGGTCTCGGATCTGGAATGTCGTCTGGAGAAGGTGGGAGAAGAGTGTGATGGAATTATATGGAAGTATTGAGTCTGGGGACGTGTGGGAATTATGCAGGATGATTTACCCTGGGGATGTGTGGGAATTATCCAGGATTATTTACCCTGGGGATGTGTGGGAATTATCCAGGATTATTTACCCTGGGGATGTGTGGGAATTATTTAGACTGGGGATGTGTGGGAATTATCCAGGATTATTTACCCTGGGGATGTGTGGGAATTATCCAGGATTATGGAGACTGGGAATGTGTGGGAATTATCCAGTATTATGGAGACTGGGGATGTGTGGGAATTATCCAGGATTATGGAGACCGGGGATTTGTTTGAATTATCCTGTATTATTTAGACCGGGGATGTGTGGGAATTATCCAGGATTATTTAGACTGGGGATGTGTGGGAATTATTTGGGGATGTGTGGGAATTATCCAGGATTATTTAGACTGGGGATGTGTGGGAATTATCCAGGATTATTTAGACTGGGGATGTGTGGAAATTATCCAGGATTATTTAGACTGGGGATGTGTGGGAATTATCCAGGATTATTTACCCTGGGGATGTGTGGGAATTATGCAGGATTATTTACCCTGGGGATGTGTGGGAATTATCCAGGATTATTTACCCTGGGAATGTGTGGGAATTATCCAGGATTATTTAGACTGGGGATGTGTGGGAATTATCCAGGATTATTTAGACTGGGGATGTGTGGGAATTATCCAGGATTATTTAGACTGGGGATGTGTGGGAATTATCCAGGATTATTTAGACTGGGGATGTGTGGGAATTATCCAGGATTATTTACCCTGGGGATGTGTGGGAATTATCCAGGATTATTTAGACTGGGGATGTGTGGGAATTATCCAGGATTATTTAGAATGGGGATGTGTGGGAATTATCCAGGATTATTTAGACTGGGGATGTGTGGGAATTATCCAGGATTATTTAGACTGGGGATGTGTGGGAATTATCCAGGATTATTTAGACTGGGGATGTGTGGGAATTATCCAGGATTATTTAGACTGGGGATGTGTGGGAATTATCCAGGATTATTTATACTGGGAATGTGTGGGAATTATCCAGGATTATTTAGACTGGGGATGTGTGGGAATTATCCAGGATTATTTAGAATGGGGATTTGTGGGAATTATCCAGGATTATTTAGACTGGGGATGTGTGGGAATTATCCAGGATTATTTAGAATGGGGATGTGTGGGAATTATCCAGGATTATTTAGACTGGGGATGTGTGGGAATTATCCAGGATTATTTAGACTGGGGATGTGTGGGAATTATCCAGGATTATTTAGACTGGGGATGTGTGGGAATTATCCAGGATTATTTAGACTGGGGATGTGTGGGAATTATCCAGGATTATTTATACTGGGAATGTGTGGGAATTATCCAGGATTATTTAGACTGGGGATGTGTGGGAATTATCCAGGATTATTTAGAATGGGGATTTGTGGGAATTATCCAGGATTATTTAGACTGGGGATGTGTGGGAATTATCCAGGATTATTTACCCTGGGGATGTGTGGGAATTATCCAGGATTATTTAGACTAGGGATGTGTGGGAATTATCCAGGATTATTTAGACTGGGAATGTGTGGGAATTATCCAGGATTATTTACCCTGGGGATGTGTGGGAATTATCCAGGATTATTTAGACTGGGAATGTGTTGGAATTATCCAGGATTATTTACCCTGGGGATGTGTGGGAATTATCCAGGATTATTTACCCTGGGAATGTGTGGGAATTATTTAGACTGGGGATGTGTGGGAATTATCCAGGATTATTGAGACTGGGGATGTGTGGGAATTATCCATGATTATGGAGACTGGGGATGTGTGGGAATTATCCAGGATTATGGAGACTGGGAATGTGTGGGAATTATCCAGGATTATTTAGACTGGGGATGTGTGGGAATTATACAGGATGATTTACCCTGGGGATGTGTGGGAATTATCCAGGATTATTGAGACTGGGGATGTGTGGGAATTATCCAGGATTATTGAGACTGGGGATGTGTGGGAATTATCCAGGATAATTGAAACTGGGGATGTGTGGGAATTATCCAGGATTATGGAGACTGGGGATGTGTTTGAATTATCCTGTATTATTTAGACTGGGGATGTGTGGGAATTATGCAGGATGATTTACCCTGGGGATGTGTGGGATTTATCCAGGATTATGGAGACTGGGAATGTGTGGGAATTATCCAGTATTATAGAGACTGGGAATGTGTGGGAATTATCCAGGATTATTTAGACTGGGGATGTGTGGGAATTATCCAGGATTATTTACCCTGGGGATGTGTGGGAATTATCCAGGATTATTTACCCTGGGGATGTGTGGGAATTATTTAGACTGGGGATGTGTGGGAATTATCCAGGATTATTGAGACTGGGGATGTGTGGGAATTATCCATGATTATGGAGACTGGGGATGTGTGGGAATTATCCAGGATTATGGAGACTGGGAATGTGTGGGAATTATCCAGGATTATGGAGACTGGGAATGTGTGGGAATTATCCAGGATTATTTAGACTGGGGATGTGTGCGAATTATGCAGGATGATTTACCCTGGGGATGTGTGGGAATTATCCAGGATTATTGAGACTGGGGATGTGTGGGAATTATCCAGGATAATTGAGACTGGGGATGTGTGGGAATTATCCAGGATTATGGAGACTGGGGATGTGTGGGAATTATCCAGGATTATGGAGACTGGGGATGTGTGGGAATTATCCAGGATTATTTAGACTGGGGAGGTGTGGGAATTATGCAGGATGATTTACCCTGGGGATGTGTGGGAATTATCCAGGATTATTGAGACTGGGGATGTGTGGGAATTATCCAGGATAATTGAGACTGGGGATGTGTGGGAATTATCCAGGATTATGGAGACTGGGGATGTGTGGGAATTATCCAGGATTATGGAGACTGGGGATGTGTTTGAATTATCCTGTATTATTTAGACCGGGGATGTGTGGGAATTATCCAGGATTATGGAGACTGGGGATGTGTGGGAATTATCTGGGGATGTGTGGGAATTATCCAGGATTATTTAGACTGGGGATGTGTGGGAATTATCCAGGATTATTTAGACTGGGGATGTGTGGAAATTATCCAGGATTATTTAGACTGGGGATGTGTGGGAATTATCCAGGATTATTTACCCTGGGGATGTGTGGGAATTATGCAGGATTATTTACCCTGGGGATGTGTGGGAATTATCCAGGATTATTTACCCTGGGAATGTGTGGGAATTATCCAGGATTATTTAGACTGGGGATGTGTGGGAATTATCCAGGATTATTTACCCTGGGGATGTGTGGGAATTATCCAGGATTATTTAGACTGGGGATGTGTGTGAATTATCCAGGATTATTTAGACTGGGGATGTGTGTGAATTATCCAGGATTATTTACCCTGGGGATGTGTGGGAATTATCCAGGATTATTTAGACTGGGGATGTGTGGGAATTATCCAGGATTATTTAGACTGGGGATGTGTGGGAATTATCCAGGATTATTTAGACTGGGAATGTGTGGGAATTATCCAGGATTATTTAGACTGGGGATGTGTGGGAATTATCCAGGATTATTTAGAATGGGGATGTGTGGGGATTATCCAGGATTATTTAGACTGGGGATGTGTGGGAATTATCCAGGATTATTTACCCTGGGGATGTGTGGGAATTATCCAGGATTATTTAGACTAGGGATGTGTGGGAATTATCCAGGATTATTTAGACTGGGGATGTGTGGGAATTATCCAGGATTATTTAGACTGGGGATGTGTGGGAATTATCCAGGATTATTTACCCTGGGGATGTGTGGGAATTATCCAGGATTATTTAGACTGGGAATGTGTTGGAATTATCCAGGATTATTTACCCTGGGGATGTGTGGGAATTATCCAGGATTATTTACCCTGGGGATGTGTGGGAATTATCCAGGATTATTTACCCTGGGGATGTGTGGGAATTATCCAGGATTATTTACCCTGGGGATGTGTGGGAATTATCCAGGATTATTTAGACTGGGAATGTGTGGGAATTATCCAGGATTATTTAGACTGGGGATGTGTGGGAATTATCCAGGATTATTTAGACTGGGGATGTGTGGGAATTATCCAGGATTATTTAGACTGGGGATGTGTGGGAATTATCCAGGATTATTTAGACTGGGGATGTGTGGGAATTATCCAGGATTATTTAGACTGCGAATGTGTGGGAATTATGCAGGATTATTTAGACTGGGGATGTGTGGGAATTATCCAGGATTATTTAGACTGGGAATGTGTGGGAATTATCCAGGATTATTTACCCTGGGGATGTGTGGGAATTATCCAGGATTATTTAGACTGGGGATGTGTAGGAATTATCCAGGATTATTTAGACTGGGAATGTGTGGGAATTATCCAGGATTATTTAGACTGGGGATGTGTGGGAATTATCCAGGATTATTTAGACTGGGGATGTGTGGGAATTATCCAGGATTATTTAGACTGGTGATGTGTGGGAATTATCCAGGATTATTTAGACTGGGAATGTGTGGGAATTATCCAGGATTATAATAGTTGTTGGTATATTTGTGCTGTAAGGGGAATAGTTGTTGGTATATTTGGAGTGTAAGGGGAATAGTTGTTGGTATATTTGTGCTGTAAGGGGAATAGTTGTTGGTATATTTGTGCTTTAAGGGGAATAGTTATTGGTATATTTGTGTTGAAAGGGGAATAGTTGTTGGTATATTTGTGCTGTAAGGGGAATAGTTGTTGGTATATTTGGGCTGTAAGGGGAATAGTTGTTGGTATATTTGTGCTGTAAGGGGAATAGTTGTTGGTATATTTGTTCTGTAAGGGGAATAGTTGTTGCTATATTTGTGCTGTAAGGGGAATAGTTGTTGGTATATTTGTGCTGTAAGGGGAATAGTTGTTGGTATATTTGGGCTGTAAGGGGAATAGTTGTTGGTATATTTGTGTTGTTTGGGGAATAGTTGTTGGTATATTTGTTCTGTAAAGGGAATAGTTGTTGGTATATTTGTGCTATAAGGGGAATAGTTGTTGGTATATTTGGAGTGTAAGGGGAATAGTTGTTGGTATATTTGTTCTGTAAGGGAATAATTGTTGGTATATTTGTGCTGTAAGGGGAATAGTTGTTGGTATATTTGTTCTGTAAGGGGAATAGTTGTTGGTATATTTGTGCTGTAAGGGGAATAGTTGTTGGTATATTTGTGCTGTAAGGGGAATAGTTGTTGGTATATTTGTGCTGTAAGGGGAATAGTTGTTGGTATATTTGTGTTGTTTGGCAAATAGTTGTTGGTATATTTGTTCTGTAAGGGGAATAGTTGTTGGTATATTTGTTCTGTAAGGGGAATAGTTGTTGGTATATTTGTGCTGTAAGGGGAATAGTTGTTGGTATATTTGTGCTGTAAGGGGAATAGTTGTTGGTATATTTGGAGTGTAAGGGGAATAGTTGTTGGTATATTTGGAGTGTAAGGGGAATAGTTGTTGGTATATTTGTTCTGTAAGGGGAATAGTTGTTGGTATATTTGTTCTGTAAGGGGAATAGTTGTTGGTATATTTGTTCTGTAAGGGGAATAGTTGTTGGTATATTTGGAGTGTAAGGGGAATAGTTGTTGGTATATTTGGAGTGTAAGGGGAATAGTTGTTGGTATATTTGTGCTGTAAGGGGAATAGTTGTTGGTATATTTGTGCTGTAAGGGAATAGTTGTTGGTATATTTGTGCTGTAAGGGGAATAGTTGTTGGTATATTTGTGCTGTAAGGGGAATAGTTGTTGGTATATTTGTGCTGTAAGGGGAATAGTTGTTGGTATATTTGTGCTGTAAGGGGATTAGTTGTTGGTATATTTGTTCTGTAAGGGGAATAGTTGTTGGTATATTTGTGCTGTAAGGGGAATAGTTGTTGGTATATTTGTGCTGTAAGAGGAATAGTTGTTGGTATATTTGTTCTGTAAGGGGAATAGTTGTTGGTATATTTGTGCTGTAAGGGGAATAGTTGTTGGTATATTTGTTCTGTAAGGGGAATAGTTGTTGGTATATTTGTGCTGTAAGGGGAATAGTTGTTGGTATATTTGTTCTGTAAGGGGAATAGTTGTTGGTATATTTGTTCTGTAAGGGGAATAGTTGTTGGTATATTTGTGCTGTAAGGGGAATATTTGTTGGTATATTTGTGCTGTAAGGGGAATAGTTGTTGGTATATTTGTGCTGTAAGGGGAATAGTTGTTGGTATATTTGTTCTGTAAGGGGAATAGTTGTTGGTATATTTGTGCTGTAAGGGGAATAGTTGTTGGTATATTTGTTCTGTAAGGGGATAGTTGTTGGTATATTTGTTCTGTAAGTTGAATAGTTGTTGGTATATTTGTTCTGTAAGGGGAATAGTTGTTGGTATATTTGTGCTGTAAGGGGAATAGTTGTTGGTATATTTGTTCTGTAAGGGGAATAGTTGTTGGTATATTTGGAGTGTAAGGGGAATAGTTGTTGGTATATTTGTTCTGTAAGGGGATAGTTGTTGGTATATTTGTGCTGTAAGGGAATAGTTGTTGGTATATTTGTGTTGTTTGGGGAATAGTTGTTGGTATATTTGTGCTGTAAGGGGAATAGTTGTTGGTATATTTGTTCTGTAAGGGGAATAGTTGTTGGTATATTTGTTCTGTAAGGGGATAGTTGTTGGTATATTTGTTCTGTAAGGGGAATAGTTGTTGGTATATTTGTTCTGTAAGGGGATAGTTGTTGGTATATTTGTTCTGTAAGGGGAATAGTTGTTGGTATATTTGTTCTGTAAGGGGAATAGTTGTTGGTATATTTGTTCTGTAAGGGGAATAGTTGTTGGTATATTTGTTCTGTAAGGGGAATAGTTGTTGGTATATTTGTGCTGTAAGGGGAATAGTTGTTGGTATATTTGTTCTGTAAGGGGAATAGTTGTTATATGGCTGTAGGTTCTAACATTTCTGTGTCCTGCAGCTTGTGAAGTTATCCGCGGTGATGACAGATGGAGGACGCAATTACTGCAATGCTAGCCGACATTTTGCATGTTCTCTGCGTGAGTTATCATGCCACTCGCCTGGGGACACTATGCTGAGAGTAAGTAATGTATCCTAATCCTACCCTTAAATAAACATGTGGAATGAATAGGGATCATTATCTTTCCATAAATCACCATGATATTATATCTGTAATGTCTGAGCCAAGTTAAATACTCTGTTCGGGTTCGTACCGAACATTACGGTTTTTGGACCCCGGACCCGAACACTGATATTTCACTGTATGTTCGTGTTGGAGTTCGGGGTTCGGCGATTACATTGTATGTAATGCTATTGGCTTTCTATAAACTGAAATAGAGTCCCCATTCAAGAGAATTTCTTATGAATGGGGACTCTATTTCGATTTATAGAAAGCCAATAGCATTACATGGATTCCATAAACTGAAAGTCTGTAAACCGAAAGACATTCGGTTTATAGACTTTCGTTTTATGGAATACATGTAATGCTATTGGCTTTCTATAAACCGAAAATAAATCGCCAATTATACGAATAGGTCAATTGACCTAATTACATCTGAGAGTCAAATAGGACAGTCCAATACTGTGCTGACAGTGCACTTTGAAAAATTCGGGCTACCTCCTCCTCCTCCAGCGCCGCTTCCACCTACACCGCCATGGTCACCGCCTCCTCAACCTATGGGTCACTTAGTATAAACTGAAAGAGAATACCCTGCACTCCAACCCTCTCTCAAATGGATAATTCTGTTGATCCTCCTGGCAGCCATGCTTTAGATTTAGATTTATGTTCTTCCAAAGCTAAAATCAAAGATTCCATCTAGTGCTATTTTATGGCTCAGCTGTATTTGTAATTTGTATGTATTTTATGCTATTTGAAGTTATTTCCCTATCCACATTTGCTTGCAGGGCACTTGTCCTACTCTTACCCACATTTTACTTAATTTTGCATCCCTCTAGCCCTTTCCAGGACTTTTTTAGAGGCATTTTAGTGGCCAAAAGTTCGGGTCCCTGTTGACTTCAATGGGGTTCGGGTTCGGGTTCGGGGTCAAGTTTGAGTCCGAACCCAGACTTTTTTCCGAAGTTCGGCCGAACCCGAACATCCAGGTGTCCGCTCAACTCTACACAGAATTAAGGGGGATGTAACCCCTGGCACTTGGAAAGGGTTCAGTTCTATAAGCAAGTAATATAAGTGCAGGACATATTTTACCTTCTACCCACAATAATAACCCCACCTGCCCCATGCAGAATGTATACTACCCTGAACCCCCAATAATAACCCCACCTTCCCCATGCAGAATGTATACTACCCTGAACCCCCAATATTGCCCCCATCTGCCCCATACAGAATGTATACTACCCAGAACTCCCAATATTGCCCACACCTGCCCCATGCATAATGTTTACTACCCTGAAGCCCCAATATTGCCCCCACCTGCCCCATGCAGAATGTACACTACCCTGAGACCCCAATACTGCCCCCATCTGCCCCATGCAGAATGTACACTACCCTGAGACCCCAATACTGCCCCCATCTGCCCCATGCAGAATGTATACTACCCAGAACTCCCAATATTGCCCTCACCTGCCCCATGCATAATGTTTACTACCCTGAACCCCAAATATTGCCCCCACCTGCTCCATGCAGAATGTATACTAATGCACCATGGTTGGCAGCTGGTATCTTGTATAGCATGGGCACAGTGTGACTGGCAGCTCGTATCTTGTATAGCATGGACACAGTGTGACTGGCAGCTGGTATCTTGTATAGAATTGGCACAATGTGACTGGCAGCTGGTATCTTGTATAGCAAGGATGCAATGTGACTGGGAACTGGTATCTTGTATAGCATGGGCACAGTGTGACTGGAGGCTGGTATCTTGTATAGCATGGGCACAGTGTGACTGGAGGCTGGTATCTTGTATAGCATGGGCACAGTGTGACTGGCAGCTGTTATCTTATATAGCATGAGCAGAGTGTGACTGGCAGCTGGTATTTTGTATAGCATGGGCACAGTGTGACTGGAAGCTGGTGTCTTGTATAGCATGGGAGCAGTGTGACTGGCGGCTGGCATCTTGTATAGCATGAGCGCAGTGTGACTGGAGGCTGGCATCTTGTATAGCATGAGCGCAGTGTGACTGGAGGCTGGCATCTTGTAAAGCATAGGCACAGTGTGACTGGCAGCTGGTATCTTGTATAGCATGGGCACAGTGTGACTGGAAACTGGTATCTTGTATAGCAAGGACACACTGTGACTGGCAGCTGGTATCTTGTATAGCTTGGACACACTGTGACTGGCAGCTGGTATCTTGTATAGCTTGGACACAGTGTGACTGGTGGCTGGTATCTTATATAGCATGGGCACAGTGTGACTGGAAGCTGGTATCTTGTATAGCATGGGCACAGTGTGACTGGAAGCTGGTATCTTGTATAGCATGGGCACAGTGTGACTGGCGGCTGGTATCTTATATAGCATGAACACAGTGTGACTGTTGGCTGGTATCTTGTATAGCATGGGCACAGTGTGACTGGCGGCTGGTATCTTCTATAGCATGGGCACAGTGTGACTGGCAGCTGTATCTTGTATAGAATGTGCACAGTGTGACTGGAAGCTGGTATCTTGTATAGCATGGGCACAGTGTGACTGGCGGCTGGTATCTGTTACGGCATAGACACAGTGTGACTGGCGGCTGGTATCTTGTATAGCATGGGCACAGTGTGACTGGCGGCTGGTATCTGTTACGACATGGACACAGTGTGACTGGCGGCTGGTATCTTGTATAGCATGGGCACAGTGTGACTGGCGGCTGGTATCTGTTACGGCATGGACACAGTGTGACTGGCGGCTGGTATCTTGTATAGCATGGGCACAGTGTGACTGGCGGCTGGTATCTGTTACGGCATGGACACAGTGTGACTGGCGGCTGGTATCTTGTATTGCATGGACACAGTGTGACTGGCGGCTGGTATCTGTTGCGGCATGGGCACAGTGTGACTGGCGGCTGGTATCTTGTATAGCATGTGCACAGTGTGACTGGTGGCTGGTATCTGTTACGGCATGGACACAGTGTGACTGGCAGCTGGTATCTTGTATAGCATGGGCACATTGTGATTGGCAGCTGGTATCTTGTATGGCATGGACACAGTGTGACTGACAGCTGGTATCTTGTATAGCATGGACACAGTGTGACTGGCGGCTGGTATCTTGTATAGCATGTGCACAGTGTGACTGGTGGCTGGTATCTTGTATTGCATGGACACAGTGTGACTTGCAGCTGGTATCTGTTACGGCGTGGACACAGTGTGACTGGCGGCTGGTATCTTGTATAGCATGGACACAGTGTGACTGGTGGCTGGTATCTTGTATGGCATGGACACAGTGTGACTGGCGGCTGGTATCTTGTATAACATGGACACAGTGTGACTGGTGGCTGGTATCTTGTATAGCATGTGCACAGTGTGACTGGCGACTGGTATCTTGTATTGCATGGACACAGTGTGACTGGCGGCTGGTATCTTGTATAGCATGTGCACAGTGTGACTGGCGACTGGTATCTTGTATTGCATGGACACAGTGTGACTGGCGGCTGGTATCTTGTATGGCATGGACACAGTGTGACTGGCGGCTGGTATCTTGTATAGCATGTGCACAGTGTGACTGGTGGCTGGTATCTTGTATTGCATGGACACAGTGTGACTTGCAGCTGGTATCTGTTACGGCGTGGACACAGTGTGACTTGCAGCTGGTATCTGTTACGGCGTGGACACAGTGTGACTGGCGACTGGTATCTGTTACGGCGTGGACACAGTGTGACTGGCGGCTGGTATCTTGTATTGCATGTGCACAGTGTGAGTGGCGACTGGTATCTTGTATTGCATGGACACAGTGTGACTGGCGGCTGGTATCTTGTATTGCATGGACACAGTGTGACTGGTGGCTGGTATCTTGTATGGCATGGACACAGTGTGACTGGCGGCTGGTATCTTGTATTGCATGGACACAGTGTGACTGGCGGCTGGTATCTTGTATTGCATGGACACAGTGTGACTGGCGGCTGGTATCTTGTATAACATGGACACAGTGTGACTGGCGGCTGGTATCTTGTATTGCATGGACACAGTGTGACTGGCGGCTGGTATCTTGTATTGCATGGACACAGTGTGACTGGCGGCTGGTATCTTGTATTGCATGGACACAGTGTGACTGGCGGCTGGTATCTTGTATTGCATGGACACAGTGTGACTGGCGGCTGGTATCTTGTATAACATGGACACAGTGTGACTTGCAGCTGGTATCTTGTATTGCATGGACACAGTGTGACTGGCGGCTGGTATCTGTTACGGCGTGGACACAGTGTGACTGGCGGCTGGTATCTTGTATTGCATGGACACAGTGTGACTGGCGGCTGGTATCTGTTACGGCGTGGACACAGTGTGACTGGCGGCTGGTATCTGTTACGGCGTGGACACAGTGTGACTGGCGGCTGGTATCTTGTATTGCGTGGACACAGTGTGACTGGCGGCTGGTATCTGTTACGGCGTGGACACAGTGTGACTGGCGGCTGGTATCTGTTACGGCGTGGACACAGTGTGACTGGCGGCTGGTATCTGTTACGGCGTGGACACAGTGTGACTGGCGGCTGGTATCTTGTATAGCATGTGCACAGTGTGACTGGCGGCTGGTATCTTGTATAACATGGACACAGTGTGACTGGCGGCTGGTATCTTGTATTGCATGGACACAGTGTGACTGGCGGCTGGTATCTTGTATAACATGGACACAGTGTGACTGGCGGCTGGTATCTTGTATTGCATGGACACAGTGTGACTGGCGGCTGGTATCTTGTATAACATGGACACAGTGTGACTGGCGGCTGGTATCTTGTATTGCATGGACACAGTGTGACTGGCGGCTGGTATCTTGTATTGCATGGACACAGTGTGACTGGCGGCTGGTATCTTGTATAACA
>CM069858.1:234778472-234945972 GCA_036172795.1 Pelodytes ibericus
ACGTTGTTTAGAATCTTTGCTCTGTGTAGCTCTATTAGGGGGCGGACATGTTGTTAAGAATCTTTGCTCTGTATAGCTCTATCAGGGGCGGACATGTTGTTTAGAATCTTTGCTCTGTACAGCTCTATCATGGGGCGGACATGTTGTTTAGAATCTTTGCTCTGTATAGCTCTATCACAGGGCGGACACGTTGTTTAGAATCTTTGCTCTGTGTAGCTCTATTAGGGGGCGGACATGTTGTTAAGAATCTTTGCTCTGTATAGCCCTAATAGGGGGCGGACATGTTGTTTAGAATCTTTGCTCTGTATAGCTCTATCAGGGGCGGACATGTTGTTTAGAATCTTTGCTCTGTACAGCTCTATCATGGGGCGGACATGTTGTTTAGAATCTTTGCTCTGTATAGCTCTATCAGGGGCAGACATGTTGTTTAGAATCTTTGCTCTGTATAGCTCTATCAGGGGGTGGACATGTTGTTTAGAATCTTTGCTCTGTATAGCTCTATCAGGGGCGGACATGTTGTTTAGAATCTTTGCTCTATATAGCTCTATCAGGGGGTGGACATGTTGTTTAGAATCTTTGCTCTGCATATCTCTATCAGGGGGTGGAAACGTTGTTTAGAATCTTTGCTCTGTATAGCTCTATCACGAGGCGGACATGTTGTTTAGAATCTTTGCTCTGTATAGCTCTATCACAGGTCGGACATGTTGTTTAGAATCTTTGCTCTGTATAGCTCTATCACAGGGCGGACACGTTGTTAAGAATCTTTGCTCTGTATAGCTCTATCAGGGGCGGACATGTTGTTTAGAATATTTGCTCTGTATAGCTCTATCACAGGGCGGACACGTTGTTTAGAATCTTTGCTCTGTGTAGCTCTATTAGGGGGCGGACATGTTGTTAAGAATCTTTGCTCTATATAGCCCTAATAGGCGGTGGACATGTTGTTTAGAATCTTTGCTCTGTATAGCTCTATCAGGGGCGGACATGATGTTTAGAATCTTTGCTCTGTATAGCTCTATCAGGGGCGGACATGTTGTTTAGAATCTGTGCTCTGTATAGCTCTATCACAGGGCGGACACGTTGTTTAGAATCTTTGCTCTGTGTAGCTCTATCAGGGGGCGGACATGTTGTTTAGAATCTTTGCTCTGTATAGCTCTATCAGGGGCGGACATGTTGTTTAGAATCTTTGCTCTGTATAGCTCTATCACGGGGCGGACATGTTGTTTAGAATCTTTGCTCTGTATAGCTCTATCACAGGGCGGACACGTTGTTTAGAATCTTTGCTCTGTGTAGCTCTATTAGGGGGCGGACATGTTGTTAAGAATCTTTGCTCTGTATAGCTCTATCAGGGGCGGACATGTTGTTTAGAATCTTTGCTCTGTACAGCTCTATCATGGGGCGGACATGTTGTTTAGAATCTTTGCTCTGTATAGCTCTATCACAGGGCGGACACGTTGTTTAGAATCTTTGCTCTGTGTAGCTCTATTAGGGGGCGGACATGTTGTTAAGAATCTTTGCTCTGTATAGCCCTAATAGGGGGCGGACATGTTGTTTAGAATCTTTGCTCTGTATAGCTCTATCAGGGGTGGACATGCTGTTTAGAATCTTTGCTCTGTATAGCTCTATCAGGGGCGGACATGTTGTTTAGAATCTTTGCTCTGTATAGCTCTATCACGGGGCGGACATGTTGTTTAGAATCATTGCTCTGTATAGCTCTATCAAAGGGCGGACACGTTGTTTAGAATCTTTGCTCTGTGTAGCTCTATTAGGGGGCGGACATGTTGTTAAGAATCTTTGCTCTGTATAGCCCTAATAGGGGGCGGACATGTTGTTTAGAATCTTTGCTCTGTATAGCTCTATCAGGGGCGGACATGTTGTTTAGAATCTTTGCTCTGTACAGCTCTATCATGGGGCGGACATGTTGTTTAGAATCTTTGCTCTGTATAGCTCTATCAGGGGCAGACATGTTGTTTAGAATCTTTGCTCTGTATAGCTCTATCAGGGGCAGACATGTTGTTTAGAATCTTTGCTCTGTATAGCTGTATCAGGGGGTGGACATGTTGTTTAGAATCTTTGCTCTGTATAGCTCTATCAGGGGCGGACATGTTGTTTAGAATCTTTGCTCTATATAGCTCTATCAGGGGGTGGACATGTTGTTTAGAATCTTTGCTCTCCATATCTCTATCAGGGGGTGGAAATGTTGTTTAGAATCTTTGCTCTGTATAGCTCTATCAGGGGCGGACATGTTGTTTAGAATCTTTGCTCTGTATAGCTCTATCACAGGGCGGACACGTTGTTTAGAATCTTTGCTCTGTGTAGCTCTATTAGGGGGCGGACATGTTGTTAAGAATCTTTGCTCTGTATAGCTCTATCAGGGGCGGACATGTTGTTTAGAATCTTTGCTCTGTACAGCTCTATCATGGGGCGGACATGTTGTTTAGAATCTTTGCTCTGTATAGCTCTATCACAGGGCGGACACGTTGTTTAGAATCTTTGCTCTGTGTAGCTCTATTAGGGGGCGGACATGTTGTTAAGAATCTTTGCTCTGTATAGCCCTAATAGGGGGCGGACATGTTGTTTAGAATCTTTGCTCTGTATAGCTCTATCAGGGGCGGACATGTTGTTTAGAATCTTTGCTCTGTACAGCTCTATCATGGGGCGGACATGTTGTTTAGAATCTTTGCTCTGTATAGCTCTATCAGGGGCAGACATGTTGTTTAGAATCTTTGCTCTGTATAGCTCTATCAGGGGGTGGACATGTTGTTTAGAATCTTTGCTCTGTATAGCTCTATCAGGGGCGGACATGTTGTTTAGAATCTTTGCTCTATATAGCTCTATCAGGGGGTGGACATGTTGTTTAGAATCTTTGCTCTGCATATCTCTATCAGGGGGTGGAAACGTTGTTTAGAATCTTTGCTCTGTATAGCTCTATCACGAGGCGGACATGTTGTTTAGAATCTTTGCTCTGTATAGCTCTATCACAGGTCGGACATGTTGTTTAGAATCTTTGCTCTGTATAGCTCTATCACAGGGCGGACACGTTGTTAAGAATCTTTGCTCTGTATAGCTCTATCAGGGGCGGACATGTTGTTTAGAATATTTGCTCTGTATAGCTCTATCACAGGGCGGACACGTTGTTTAGAATCTTTGCTCTGTGTAGCTCTATTAGGGGGCGGACATGTTGTTAAGAATCTTTGCTCTGTATAGCCCTAATAGGCGGTGGACATGCTGTTTAGAATCTTTGCTCTGTATAGCTCTATCAGGGGCGGACATGTTGTTTAGAATCTTTGCTCTGTATAGCTCTATGAGGGGCGGACATGATGTTTAGAATCTTTGCTCTGTATAGCTCTATCAAGGGCGGACATGTTGTTTAGAATCTTTGCTCTGTATAGCTCTATCACAGGGCGGACACGTTGTTTAGAATCTTTGCTCTGTGTAGCTCTATTAGGGAGCGGACATGTTGTTAAGAATCTTTGCTCTGTATAGCCCTAATAGGGGGCGGACATGTTGTTTAGAATCTTTGCTCTGTATAGCCCTAATAGGGGGCGGACATGTTGTTTAGAATCTTTGCTCTGTACAGCTCTATCAGGGGCGGACATGTTGTTTAGAATCTTTGCTCTGTATAGCTCTATCGGGGGCGGACATGTTGTTTAGAATCTTTGCTCTGTATAGCTCTATCACGGGGCGGACTTGTTGTTTAGAATCTTTGCTCTGTATAGCTCTATCACAGGGCGGACACGTTGTTTAGAATCTTTGCTCTGTGTAGCTCTATTAGGGGGCGGACATGTTGTTAAGAATCTTTGCTCTGTATAGCCCTAATAGGGGGCGGACATGTTGTTTAGAATCTTTGCTCTGTATAGCTCTATCAGAAGCGGACATGTTGTTTAGAATCTTTGCTCTGTACAGCTCTATCATGGGGCGGACATGTTGTTTAGAATCTTTGCTCTGTATAGCTCTATCAGGGGCAGACATGTTGTTTAGAATCTTTGCTCTGTATAGCTCTATCACAGGGCGGACACGTTGTTAAGAATCTTTGCTCTGTATAGCCCTAATAGGCGGTGGACATGTTGTTTAGAATCTTTGCTCTGTATAGCTCTATCAGGGGCGGACATGATGTTTAGAATCTTTGCTCTGTATAGCTCTATCAGGGGCGGACATGTTGTTTAGAATCTTTGCTCTGTATAGCTCTATCACAGGGCGGACACGTTGCTAGAATCTTTGCTCTGTGTAGCTCTATCAGCTGGCGGACATGTTGTTTAGAATCTTTGCTCTGTATAGCTCTATCAGGGGCGGACATGTTGTTTAGAATCTTTGCTCTGTATAGCTCTATCACGGGGCGGACATGTTGTTTAGAATCTTTGCTCTGTATAGCTCTATCACAGGGCGGACACGTTGTTTAGAATCTTTGCTCTGTGTAGCTCTATTAGGGGGCGGACATGTTGTTAAGAATCTTTGCTCTGTATAGCCCTAATAGGGGGCGGACATGTTGTTTAGAATCTTTGCTCTGTATAGCTCTATCAGGGGCGGACATGTTGTTTAGAATCTTTGCTCTGTATAGCTCTATCGGGGGCGGACATGTTGTTTAGAATCTTTGCTCTGTATAGCTCTATCACGGGGCGGACATGATGTTTAGAATCTTTGCTCTGTATAGCTCTATCACAGGGCGGACACGTTGTTTAGAATCTTTGCTCTGTGTAGCTCTATTAGGGGGCGGACATGTTGTTAAGAATCTTTGCTCTGTATAGCCCTAATAGGGGGCGGACATGTTGTTTAGAATCTTTGCTCTGTATAGCTCTATCAGTGGCGGACATGTTGTTTAGAATCTTTGCTCTGTATAGCTCTATCGGGGGCGGACATGTTGTTTACAATCTTTGCTCTGTATAGCTCTATCACGGGGCGGACATGATGTTTAGAATCTTTGCTCTGTATAGCTCTATCACAGGGCGGACACGTTGTTTAGAATCTTTGCTCTGTGTAGCTCTATTAGGGGGCGGACATGTTGTTAAGAATCTTTGCTCTGTATAGCCCTAATAGGGGGCGGACATGTTGTTTAGAATCTTTGCTCTGTATAGCTCTATCAGGGGCGGACATGTTGTTTAGAATCTTTGCTCTGTATAGCTCTATCATGGGGCGGACATGTTGTTTAGAATCTTTGCTCTGTATAGCTCTATCAGGGGGTGGACATGTTGTTTAGAATCTTTGCTCTGTATAGCTCTATCAGGGGCGGACATGTTGTTTAGAATCTTTGCTCTGTATAGCTCTATCACAGGGCGGACACGTTGTTTAGAATCTTTGCTCTGTGTAGCTCTATTAGGGGGCGGACATGTTGTTAAGAATCTTTGCTCTGTATAGCCCTAATAGGGGGCGGACATGTTGTTTAGAATCTTTGCTCTGTATAGCTCTATCAGGGGTGGACATGTTGTTTAGAATCTTTGCTCTGTATAGCTCTATCAGGGGCGGACATGTTGTTTAGAATCTTTGCTCTGTATAGCTCTATCACGGGGCGGACATGTTGTTTAGAATCTTTGCTCTGTATAGCTCTATCACAGGGCGGACACGTTGTTTAGAATCTTTGCTCTGTGTAGCTCTATTAGGGGGCGGACATGTTGTTAAGAATCTTTGCTCTGTATAGCCCTAATAGGGGGCGGACATGTTGTTTAGAATCTTTGCTCTGTATAGCTCTATCAGGGGCGGACATGTTGTTTAGAATCTTTGCTCTGTACAGCTCTATCATGGGGCGGACATGTTGTTTAGAATCTTTGCTCTGTATAGCTCTATCAGGGGCAGACATGTTGCTTAGAATCTTTGCTCTGTATAGCTCTATCAGGGGGTGGACATGTTGTTTAGAATCTTTGCTCTGTATAGCTCTATCAGGGGCGGACATGTTGTTTAGAATCTTTGCTCTATATAGCTCTATCAGGGGGTGGACTTGTTGTTTAGAATCTTTGCTCTACATATCTCTATCAGGGGGTGGAAATGTTGTTTAGAATCTTTGCTCTGTATAGCTCTATCAGGGGCGGACATGTTGTTAAGAATCTTTGCTCTGTATAGCTCTATCACGAGGCGGACATGTTGTTTAGAATCTTTGCTCTGTATAGCTCTATCACAGGTCGGACATGTTGTTTAGAATCTTTGCTCTGTATAGCTCTATCAGGGGCGGAAATGTTGTTTAGAATATTTGCTCTGTATAGCTCTATCACAGGGCGGACACGTTGTTTAGAATCTTTGCTCTGTGTAGCTCTATTAGGGGGCGGACATGTTGTTAAGAATCTTTGCTCTGTATAGCCCTAATAGGCGGTGGACATGTTGTTCAGAATCTTTGCTCTGTATAGCTCTATCAGGGGCGGACATGTTGTTTAGAATCTTTGCTCTGTATAGCTCTATCACAGGGCGGACACGATGTTTAGAATCTTTGCTCTGTGTAGCTCTATCAGGGGGCAGACATGCTGTTTAGAATCTTTGCTCTGTATAGCTCTATCCAGGGGCGGACATGTTGTGTAGAATCTTTGCTCTGTATAGCTCTATCACAGGGCGGACACGTTGTTAAGAATCTTTGCTCTGTATAGCTCTATCAGGGGCGGACATGTTGTTTAGAATATTTGCTCTGTATAGCTCTATCACAGGGCGGACACGTTGTTTAGAATCTTTGCTCTGTGTAGCTCTATTAGGGGGCGGACATGTTGTTAAGAATCTTTGCTCTATATATCCCTAATAGGCGGTGGACATGTTGTTTAGAATCTTTGCTCTGTATAGCTCTATCAGGGGCGGACATGATGTTTAGAATCTTTGCTCTGTATAGCTCTATCAGGGGCGGACATGTTGTTTAGAATCTTTGCTCTGTATAGCTCTATCACGGGGCGGACACGTTGTTTAGAATCTTTGCTCTGTGTAGCTCTATCAGGGGGCGGACATGTTGTTTAGAATCTTTGCTCTGTATAGCTCTATCAGGGGCGGACATGTTGTTTAGAATCTTTTCTCTGTATAGCTCTGTCACGGGGCAGACATGTTGTTTAGAATCTTTGCTCTGTATAGCTCTATCAGGGGCAGACATGTTGTTTAGAATCTTTGCTCTGTATAGCTCTATCAGGGGCAGACATGTTGTTTAGAATCTTTGCTCTGTATAGCTCTATCACGGGGCGGACATGTTGTTTAGAATCATTGCTCTGTATAGCTCTATCACAGGGCGGACACGTTGTTTAGAATCTTTGCTCTGTGTAGCTCTATTAGGGGCGGACATGTTGTTAAGAATCTTTGCTCTGTATAGCTCTATCAGGGGCGGACATGTTGTTTAGAATCTTTGCTCTGTACAGCTCTATCATGGGGCGGACATGTTGTTTAGAATCTTTGCTCTGTATAGCTCTATCACAGGGCGGACACGTTGTTTAGAATCTTTGCTCTGTGTAGCTCTATTAGGGGGCGGACACGTTGTTTAGAATCTTTGCTCTGTGTAGCTCTATTAGGGGGCGGACATGTTGTTAAGAATCTTTGCTCTGTATAGCCCTAATAGGGGGCGGACATGTTGTTTAGAATCTTTGCTCTGTATAGCTCTATCAGGGGCGGACATGTTGTTTAGAATCTTTGCTCTGTATAGCTCTATCACGGGGCGGACATGTTGTTTAGAATCATTGCTCTGTATAGCTCTATCAAAGGGCGGACACGTTGTTTAGAATCTTTGCTCTGTGTAGCTCTATTAGGGGGCGGACATGTTGTTAAGAATCTTTGCTCTGTATAGCCCTAATAGGGGGCGGACATGTTGTTTAGAATCTTTGCTCTGTATAGCTCTATCAGGGGCGGACATGTTGTTTAGAATCTTTGCTCTGTACAGCTCTATCATGGGGCGGACATGTTGTTTAGAATCTTTGCTCTGTATAGCTCTATCAGGGGCAGACATGTTGTTTAGAATCTTTGCTCTGTATAGCTCTATCAGGGGCAGACATGTTGTTTAGAATCTTTGCTCTGTATAGCTCTATCAGGGGGTGGACATGTTGTTTAGAATCTTTGCTCTGTATAGCTCTATCAGGGGCGGACATGTTGTTTAGAATCTTTGCTCTATATAGCTCTATCAGGGGGTGGACATGTTGTTTAGAATCTTTGCTCTCCATATCTCTATCAGGGGGTGGAAAAGTTGTTTAGAATCTTTGCTCTGTATAGCTCTATCAGGGGCGGACATGTTGTTTAGAATCTTTGCTCTGTATAGCTCTATCACAGGGCAGACACGTTGTTTAGAATCTTTGCTCTGTGTAGCTCTATTAGGGGGCGGACATGTTGTTAAGAATCTTTGCTCTGTATAGCTCTATCAGGGGCGGACATGTTGTTTAGAATCTTTGCTCTGTACAGCTCTATCATGGGGCGGACATGTTGTTTAGAATCTTTGCTCTGTATAGCTCTATCACAGGGCGGACACGTTGTTTAGAATCTTTGCTCTGTGTAGCTCTATTAGGGGGCGGACATGTTGTTAAGAATCTTTGCTCTGTATAGCCCTAATAGGGGGCGGACATGTTGTTTAGAATCTTTGCTCTGTATAGCTCTATCAGGGGCGGACATGTTGTTTAGAATCTTTGCTCTGTACAGCTCTATCATGGGGCGGACATGTTGTTTAGAATCTTTGCTCTGTATAGCTCTATCAGGGGCAGACATGTTGTTTAGAATCTTTGCTCTGTATAGCTCTATCAGGGGGTGGACATGTTGTTTAGAATCTTTGCTCTGTATAGCTCTATCAGGGGCGGACATGTTGTTTAGAATCTTTGCTCTATATAGCTCTATCAGGGGGTGGACATGTTGTTTAGAATCTTTGCTCTGCATATCTCTATCAGGGGGTGGAAACGTTGTTTAGAATCTTTGCTCTGTATAGCTCTATCACGAGGCGGACATGTTGTTTAGAATCTTTGCTCTGTATAGCTCTATCACAAGTCGGACATGTTGTTTAGAATCTTTGCTCTGTATAGCTCTATCAGGGGCGGACATGTTGTTTAGAATCTTTGCTCTGTATAGCTCTATCACAGGGCGGACACGTTGTTTAGAATCTTTGCTCTGTGTAGCTCTATTAGGGAGCGGACATGATGTTAAGAATCTTTGCTCTGTATAGCCCTAATAGGGGGCGGACATGTTGTTTAGAATCTTTGCTCTGTATAGCCCTAATAGGGGGCGGACATGATGTTTAGAATCTTTGCTCTGTACAGCTCTATCAGGGGCGGACATGTTGTTTAGAATCTTTGCTCTGTATAGCTCTATCGGGGGCGGACATGTTGTTTAGAATCTTTGCTCTGTATAGCTCTATCACGGGGCGGACTTGTTGTTTAGAATCTTTGCTCTGTATAGCTCTATCACAGGGCGGACACGTTGTTTAGAATCTTTGCTCTGTGTAGCTCTATTAGGGGGCGGACATGTTGTTAAGAATCTTTGCTCTGTATAGCCCTAATAGGGGGCGGACATGTTGTTTAGAATCTTTGCTCTGTATAGCTCTATCAGAAGCGGACATGTTGTTTAGAATCTTTGCTCTGTACAGCTCTATCATGGGGCGGACATGTTGTTTAGAATCTTTGCTCTGTATAGCTCTATCAGGGGCAGACATGTTGTTTAGAATCTTTGCTCTGTATAGCTCTATCACAGGGCGGACACGTTGTTAAGAATCTTTGCTCTGTATAGCCCTAATAGGCGGTGGACATGTTGTTTAGAATCTTTGCTCTGTATAGCTCTATCAGGGGCGGACATGATGTTTAGAATATTTGCTCTGTATAGCTCTATCAGGGGCGGACATGTTGTTTAGAATCTTTGCTCTGTATAGCTCTATCACAGGGCGGACACGTTGTTTAGAATCTTTGCTCTGTGTAGCTCTATCAGCTGGCGGACATGTTGTTTAGAATCTTTGCTCTGTATAGCTCTATCAGGGGCGGACATGTTGTTTAGAATCTTTGCTCTGTATAGCTCTATCACGGGGCGGACATGTTGTTTAGAATCTTTGCTCTGTATAGCTCTATCACAGGGCGGACACGTTGTTTAGAATCTTTGCTCTGTGTAGCTCTATTAGGGGGCGGACATGTTGTTAAGAATCTTTGCTCTGTATAGCCCTAATAGGGGGCGGACATGTTGTTTAGAATCTTTGCTCTGTATAGCTCTATCAGGGGCGGACATGTTGTTTAGAATCTTTGCTCTGTATAGCTCTATCGGGGGCGGACATGTTGTTTAGAATCTTTGCTCTGTATAGCTCTATCACGGGGCGGACATGATGTTTAGAATCTTTGCTCTGTATAGCTCTATCACAGGGCGGACACGTTGTTTAGAATCTTTGCTCTGTGTAGCTCTATTAGGGGGCGGACATGTTGTTAAGAATCTTTGCTCTGTATAGCCCTAATAGGGGGCGGACATGTTGTTTAGAATCTTTGCTCTGTATAGCTCTATCAGTGGCGGACATGTTGTTTAGAATCTTTGCTCTGTATAGCTCTATCGGGGGCGGACATGTTGTTTACAATCTTTGCTCTGTATAGCTCTATCACGGGGCGGACATGATGTTTAGAATCTTTGCTCTGTATAGCTCTATCACAGGGCGGACACGTTGTTTAGAATCTTTGCTCTGTGTAGCTCTATTAGGGGGCGGACATGTTGTTTAGAATCTTTGCTCTGTATAGCTCTATCAGGGGCGGACATGTTGTTTAGAATCTTTGCTCTGTATAGCTCTATCATGGGGCGGACATGTTGTTTAGAATCTTTGCTCTGTATAGCTCTATCAGGGGGTGGACATGTTGTTTAGAATCTTTGCTCTGTATAGCTCTATCAGGGGCGGACATGTTGTTTAGAATCTTTGCTCTATATAGCTCTATCAGGGGGTGGACATGTTGTTTAGAATCTTTGCTCTGCATATCTCTATCAGGGAGTGGAAATGTTGTTTAGAATCTTTGCTCTGTATAGCTCTATCAGGGGCGGACATGTTGTTAAGAATCTTTGCTCTGTATAGCTCTATCACGAGGCGGACATGTTGTTTAGAATCTTTGCTCTGTATAGCTCTATCACAGGTCGGACACGTTGTTTAGAATCTTTGCTCTGTGTAGCTCTATTAGGGGGCGGACATGTTGTTAAGAATCTTTGCTCTGTATAGCCCTAATAGGGGGCGGACATGTTGTTTAGAATCTTTGCTCTGTATAGCTCTATCAGGGGCGGACATGTTGTTTAGAATCTTTGCTCTGTATAGCTCTGTCACGGGGCGGACATGTTGTTTAGAATCTTTGCTCTGTATAGCTCTATCAGGGGCAGACATGTTGTTTAGAATCTTTGCTCTGTATAGCTCTATCAGGGGTAGACATGTTGTTTAGAATCTTTGCTCTGTATAGCTCTATCAGGGGTGGACATGTTGTTTAGAATCTTTGCTCTGTATAGTTCTATCAGGGGGCAGACATGTTTAGAATCTTTGCTCTGTATAGCTCTATCAGGGGCGGACATGTTGTTTAGAATCTTTGCTCTGTATAGCTCTATCAGGGGTGGACATGTTGTTTAGAATCTTTGCTCTGTATAGCTCTATCAGGGGGTGGACATGTTGTTTAGAATCTTTGCTCTGTATAGCTCTATCAGGGGTGGACATGTTGTTTAGAATCTTTGCTCTGTATAGTTCTATCAGGGGGCAGACATGTTTAGAATCTTTGCTCTGTATAGCTCTATCAGGGGCGGACATGTTGTTTAGAATCTTTGCTCTGTATAGCTCTATAAGGGGGCGGACATGATTAGAATCTTTGCTCTGTATAGCTCTATCAGGGGTGGACATGTTGTTTAGAATCTTTGCTCTGTATAGCTCTATCACAGGGCGGACACGTTGTTTAGAATCTTTGCTCTGTGTAGCTCTATTAGGGGGCGGACATGTTGTTAAGAATCTTTGCTCTGTATAGCTCTATCAGGGGCGGACATGTTGTTTAGAATCTTTGCTCTGTACAGCTCTATCATGGGGCGGACATGTTGTTTAGAATCTTTGCTCTGTATAGCTCTATCACAGGGCGGACACGTTGTTTAGAATCTTTGCTCTGTGTAGCTCTATTAGGGGGCGGACATGTTGTTAAGAATCTTTGCTCTGTATAGCCCTAATAGGGGGCGGACATGTTGTTTAGAATCTTTGCTCTGTATAGCTCTATCAGGGGCGGACATGTTGTTTAGAATCTTTGCTCTGTACAGCTCTTTCATGGGGCGGACATGTTGTTTAGAATCTTTGCTCTGTATAGCTCTATCAGGGGCAGACATGTTGTTTAGAATCTTTGCTCTGTATAGCTCTATCAGGGGGTGGACATGTTGTTTAGAATCTTTGCTCTGTATAGCTCTATCAGGGGCGGACATGTTGTTTAGAATCTTTGCTCTATATAGCTCTATCAGGGGGTGGACATGTTGTTTAGAATCTTTGCTCTGCATATCTCTATCAGGGGGTGGAAACGTTGTTTAGAATCTTTGCTCTGTATAGCTCTATCAGGGGCGGACATGTTGTTAAGAATCTTTGCTCTGTATAGCTCTATCACGAGGCGGACATTTTGTTTAGAATCTTTGCTCTGTATAGCTCTATCACAGGTCGGACATGTTGTTTAGAATCTTTGCTCTGTATAGCTCTATCACAGGGCGGACACGTTGTTAAGAATCTTTGCTCTGTATAGCTCTATCAGGGGCGGACATGTTGTTTAGAATATTTGCTCTGTATAGCTCTATCACAGGGCGGACACGTTGTTTAGAATCTTTGCTCTGTGTAGCTCTATTAGGGGGCGGACATGTTGTTAAGAATCTTTGCTCTGTATAGCTCTATCAGGGGCGGACATGTTGTTTAGAATCTTTGCTCTGTATAGCTCTATCACAGGGCGGACACGATGTTTAGAATCTTTGCTCTGTGTAGCTCTATCACGGGGCGGACATGTTGTTTAGAATCTTTGCTCTGTATAGCTCTATCACAGGGCGGACACGTTGTTAAGAATCTTTGCTCTGTATAGCCCTAATAGGCGGTGGACATGTTGTTTAGAATCTTTGCTCTGTATAGCTCTATGAGAGGCGGACATGATGTTTAGAATCTTTGCTCTGTATAGCTCTATCAGGGGCGGACATGTTGTTTAGAATCTTTGCTCTGTATAGCTCTATCACAGGGCGGACACGTTGTTTAGAATCTTTGCTCTGTGTAGCTCTATTAGGGGGCGGACATGTTGTTAAGAATCTTTGCTCTGTATAGCCCTAATAGGGGGCGGACATGTTGTTTAGAATCTTTGCTCTGTATAGCTCTATCAGGGGCGGACATGTTGTTTAGAATCTTTGCTCTGTATAGCTCTATCGGGGGCGGACATGTTGTTTAGAATCTTTGCTCTGTATAGCTCTATCACGGGGCGGACTTGTTGTTTAGAATCTTTGCTCTGTATAGCTCTATCACAGGGCGGACACGTTGTTTAGAATCTTTGCTCTGTGTAGCTCTATTAGGGGGCGGACATGTTGTTAAGAATCTTTGCTCTGTATAGCCCTAATAGGGGGCGGACATGTTGTTTAGAATCTTTGCTCTGTATAGCTCTATCAGAAGCGGACATGTTGTTTAGAATCTTTGCTCTGTACAGCTCTATCATGGGGCGGACATGTTGTTTAGAATCTTTGCTCTGTATAGCTCTATCAGGGGCAGACATGTTGTTTAGAATCTTTGCTCTGTATAGCTCTATCACAGGGCGGACACGTTGTTAAGAATCTTTGCTCTGTATAGCCCTAATAGGCGGTGGACATGTTGTTTAGAATCTTTGCTCTGTATAGCTCTATCAGGGGCGGACATGATGTTTAGAATCTTTGCTCTGTATAGCTCTATCAGGGGCGGACATGTTGTTTAGAATCTTTGCTCTGTATAGCTCTATCACAGGGCGGACACGTTGTTTAGAATCTTTGCTCTGTGTAGCTCTATCAGCTGGCGGACATGTTGTTTAGAATCTTTGCTCTGTATAGCTCTATCAGGGGCGGACATGTTGTTTAGAATCTTTGCTCTGTATAGCTCTATCACGGGGCGGACATGTTGTTTAGAATCTTTGCTCTGTATAGCTCTATCACAGGGCGGACACGTTGTTAAGAATCTTTGCTCTGTATAGCCCTAATAGGGGGCGGACATGTTGTTTAGAATCTTTGCTCTGTATAGCTCTATCAGGGGCGGACATGTTGTTTAGAATCTTTGCTCTGTATAGCTCTATCGGGGGCGGACATGTTGTTTAGAATCTTTGCTCTGTATAGCTCTATCACGGGGCGGACATGATGTTTAGAATCTTTGCTCTGTATAGCTCTATCACAGGGCGGACACGTTGTTTAGAATCTTTGCTCTGTGTAGCTCTATTAGGGGGCGGACATGTTGTTAAGAATCTTTGCTCTGTATAGCCCTAATAGGGGGCGGACATGTTGTTTAGAATCTTTGCTCTGTATAGCTCTATCAGTGGCGGACATGTTGTTTAGAATCTTTGCTCTGTATAGCTCTATCGGGGGCGGACATGTTGTTTAGAATCTTTGCTCTGTATAGCTCTATCACGGGGCGGACATGATGTTTAGAATCTTTGCTCTGTATAGCTCTATCACAGGGCGGACACGTTGTTTAGAATCTTTGCTCTGTGTAGCTCTATTAGGGGGCGGACATGTTGTTAAGAATCTTTGCTCTGTATAGCCCTAATAGGGGGCGGACATGTTGTTTAGAATCTTTGCTCTGTATAGCTCTATCAGGGGCGGACATGTTGTTTAGAATCTTTGCTCTGTATAGCTCTATCAGGGGGTGGACATGTTGTTTAGAATCTTTGCTCTGTATAGCTCTATCAGGGGCGGACATGTTGTTTAGAATCTTTGCTCTATATAGCTCTATCAGGGGGTGGACATGTTGTTTAGAATCATTGCTCTGCATATCTCTATCAGGGAGTGGAAATGTTGTTTAGAATCTTTGCTCTGTATAGCTCTATCAGGGGCGGACATGTTGTTAAGAATCTTTGCTCTGTATAGCTCTATCACGAGGCGGACATGTTGTTTAGAATCTTTGCTCTGTATAGCTCTATCAGGGGCGGACATGTTGTTAAGAATCTTTGCTCTGTATAGCTCTATCACAGGTCGGACACGTTGTTTAGAATCTTTGCTCTGTGTAGCTCTATCATGGGGCGGACATGTTGTTTAGAATCTTTGCTCTGTATAGCTCTATCAGGGGGTGGACATGTTGTTTAGAATCTTTGCTCTGTATAGCTCTATCAGGGGCGGACATGTTGTTTAGAATCTTTGCTCTATATAGCTCTATCAGGGGGTGGACATGTTGTTTAGAATCTTTGCTCTGCATATCTCTATCAGGGAGTGGAAATGTTGTTTAGAATCTTTGCTCTGTATAGCTCTATCAGGGGCGGACATGTTGTTAAGAATCTTTGCTCTGTATAGCTCTATCACGAGGCGGACATGTTGTTTAGAATCTTTGCTCTGTATAGCTCTATCACAGGTCGGACACGTTGTTTAGAATCTTTGCTCTGTGTAGCTCTATTAGGGGGCGGACATGTTGTTAAGAATCTTTGCTCTGTATAGCCCTAATAGGGGGCGGACATGTTGTTTAGAATCTTTGCTCTGTATAGCTCTATCAGGGGCGGACATGTTGTTTAGAATCTTTTCTCTGTATAGCTCTGTCACGGGGCAGACATGTTGTTTAGAATCTTTGCTCTGTATAGCTCTATCAGGGGCAGACATGTTGTTTAGAATCTTTGCTCTGTATAGCTCTATCAGGGGGTGGACATGTTGTTTAGAATCTTTGCTCTGTATAGCTCTATCAGGGGGTGGACATGTTGTTTAGAATCTTTGCTCTGTATAGCTCTATCAGGGGGTGGACATGTTGTTTAGAATCTTTGCTCTGTATAGCTCTATCAGGGGGAGGACATGTTGTTTAGAATCTTTGCTCTGTATAGCCCTAATAGGGGGCGGACATGTTGTTTAGAATCTTTGCTCTGTATAGCTCTATCAGGGGCGGACATGTTGTTTAGAATCTTTTCTCTGTATAGCTCTGTCACGGGGCGGACATGTTGTTTAGAATCTTTGCTCTGTATAGCTCTATCAGGGGCAGACATGTTGTTTTGAATCTTTGCTCTGTATAGCTCTATCAGGGGGTGGACATGTTGTTTAGAATCTTTGCTCTGTATAGCTCTATCAGGGGTGGACATGTTGTTTAGAATCTTTGCTCTGTATAGTTCTATCAGGGGGTGGACATGTTGTTTAGAATCTTTGCTCTGTATAGCTCTATCAGGGGGTGGACATGTTGTTTAGAATCTTTGCTCTGTATAGCTCTATCAGGGGGAGGACATGTTGGTTAGAATCTTTGCTCTGTATAGTTCTATCACAGGTCGGACACGTTGTTTAGAATCTTTGCTCTGTGTAGCTCTATTAGGGGGCGGACATGTTGTTAAGAATCTTTGCTCTGTATAGCCCTAATAGGGGGCGGACATGTTGTTTAGAATCTTTGCTCTGTATAGCTCTATCAGGGGCGGACATGTTGTTTAGAATCTTTTCTCTGTATAGCTCTGTCACGGGGCAGACATGTTGTTTAGAATCTTTGCTCTGTATAGCTCTATCAGGGGCAGACATGTTGTTTAGAATCTTTGCTCTGTATAGCTCTATCAGGGGGTGGACATGTTGTTTAGAATCTTTGCTCTGTATAGCTCTATCAGGGGGTGGACATGTTGTTTAGAATCTTTGCTCTGTATAGCTCTATCAGGGGGTGGACATGTTGTTTAGAATCTTTGCTCTGTATAGCTCTATCAGGGGGAGGACATGTTGTTTAGAATCTTTGCTCTGTATAGCCCTAATAGGGGGCGGACATGTTGTTTAGAATCTTTGCTCTGTATAGCTCTATCAGGGGCGGACATGTTGTTTAGAATCTTTTCTCTGTATAGCTCTGTCACGGGGCGGACATGTTGTTTAGAATCTTTGCTCTGTATAGCTCTATCAGGGGCAGACATGTTGTTTTGAATCTTTGCTCTGTATAGCTCTATCAGGGGGTGGACATGTTGTTTAGAATCTTTGCTCTGTATAGCTCTATCAGGGGTGGACATGTTGTTTAGAATCTTTGCTCTGTATAGTTCTATCAGGGGGTGGACATGTTGTTTAGAATCTTTGCTCTGTATAGCTCTATCAGGGGGTGGACATGTTGTTTAGAATCTTTGCTCTGTATAGCTCTATCAGGGGGAGGACATGTTGGTTAGAATCTTTGCTCTGTATAGTTCTATCAGGGGGAGGACATGTTGTTTAGAATCATTGCTCTGTATAGCTCTATCAGGGGTGGACATGTTGTTTAGAATCTTTGCTCTGTATAGCTCTATCACGGGGCGGACATGTTGATTAGAATCTTTGCTCTGTATAGCTCTATCAGGGGCGGACATGATTAGAATCTTTGCTCTGTATAGCTCTATCAGGGGTGGACATGTTGTTTAGAATCTTTGCTCTGTATAGCTCTATCAGGGGGTGGACATGTTGTTTAGAATCTTTGCTCTGTATAGCTCTATCAGGGGGTGGACATGTTGTTTAGAATCTTTGCTCTGTATAGCTCTATCAGGGGGTGGACATGTTGTTTAGAATCTTTGCTCTGTATAGCTCTATCAGGGGGAGGACATGTTGGTTAGAATCTTTGCTCTGTATAGCTCTATCAGGGGGTGGACATGTTGTTTAGAATCTTTGCTCTGTATAGCTCTATCAGGGGGTGGACATGTTGTTTAGAATCTTTACTCTGTATAGCTCTATCAGGGGGTGGACATGTTGTTTAGAATCTTTGCTCTGTATAGCTCTATCAGGGGGAGGACATGTTGGTTAGAATCTTTGCTCTGTATAGCTCTATCAGGGGGAGGACATGTTGTTTAGAATCTTTGCTCTGTATAGCTCTATCAGGGGGAGGACATGTTGTTTAGAATCTTTGCTCTGTATAGCCCTAATAGGGGGCGGACATGTTGTTTAGAATCTTTGCTCTGTATAGCTCTATCTGGGGCGGACATGTTGTTTAGAATCTTTTCTCTGTATAGCTCTGTCACGGGGCAGACATGTTGTTTAGAGTCTTTGCTCTGTATAGCTCTATCAGGGGCAGACATGTTGTTTAGAATCTTTGCTCTGTATAGCTCTATCAGGGGGTGGACATGTTGTTTAGAATCTTTGCTCTGTATAGCTCTATCAGGGGTGGACATGTTGTTTACAATCTTTGCTCTGTATAGCTCTATCAGGGGTGGACATGTTGTTTAGAATCTTTGCTCTGTATAGTTCTATCAGGGGGTGGACATGTTGTTTAGAATCTTTGCTCTGTATAGCTCTATCACGGGGCGGACATGTTGATTAGAATCTTTGCTCTGTATAGCTCTATCAGGGGCGGACATGATTAGAATCTTTGCTCTGTATAGCTCTATCAGGGGTGGACATGTTGTTTAGAATCTTTGCTCTGTATAGCTCTATCAGGGGGTGGACATGTTGTTTAGAATCTTTGCTCTGTATAGCTCTATCAGGGGGTGGACATGTTGTTTAGAATCTTTGCTCTGTATAGCTCTATCAGGGGGTGGACATATTGTTTAGAATCTTTGCTCTGTATAGCTCTATCAGGGGGAGGACATGTTGGTTAGAATCTTTGCTCTGTATAGCTCTATCAGGGGGTGGACATGTTGGTTAGAATCTTTGCTCTGTATAGCTCTATCAGGGGGTGGACATGTTGTTTAGAATCTTTGCTCTGTATAGCTCTATCAGGGGGTGGACATGTTGTTTAGAATCTTTCCTCTGTATAGCTCTATCAGGGGGAGGACATGTTGGTTAGAATCTTTGCTCTGTATAGCTCTATCAGGGGGAGGACATGTTGTTTAGAATCTTTGCTCTGTATAGCCCTAATAGGGGGCGGACATGTTGTTTAGAATCTTTGCTCTGTATAGCTCTATCAGGGGCGGACATGTTGTTTAGAATCTTTGCTCTGTATAGCTCTGTCACGTGGCGGACATGTTGTTTAGAATCTTTGCTCTGTATAGCTCTATCAGGGGCAGACATGTTGTTTAGAATCTTTGCTCTGTATAGCTCTATCAGGGGGTGGACATGTTGTTTAGAATCTTTGCTCTGTATAGCTCTATCAGGGGTGGACATGTTGTTTAGAATCTTTGCTCTGTATAGTTCTATCAGTTGGCAGACATGTTTAGAATCTTTGCTCTGTATAGCTCTATCAGGGGCGGACATGTTGTTTAGAATCTTTGCTCTGTATAGCTCTATAAGGGAGCGGACATGATTAGAATCTTTGCTCTGTATAGCTCTATCAGGGGTGGACATGTTGTTTAGAATCTTTGCTCTGTATAGCTCTATCAGGGGGTGGACATGTTGTTTAGAATCTTTGCTCTGTATAGCTCTATCAGGGGGTGGACATGTTGTTTCGAATCTTTGCTCTGTATAGCTCTATCAGGGGGTGGACATGTTGTTTAGAATCTTTGCTCTGTATAGCTCTATCAGGGGGAGGACATGTTGGTTAGAATCTTTGCTCTGTATAGCTCTATCAGGGGGAGGACATGTTGTTTAGAATCTTTGCTCTGTATAGCTCTATCAGGGGTGGACATGTTGTTTACAATCTTTGCTCTGTAAAGCTCTATCACGGGGCGGACATGTTGTTTAGAATCTTTGCTCTGTATAGCTCTATCACGGGGCGGACATGTTGATTAGAATCTTTGCTCTCTGTAGCTCTATCAGGGTGTGGACATGTTGTTTAGAATCTTTGCTCTGTATAGCTCTATCAGGGGTGGACATGTTGTTTAGAATCTTTGCTCTGTATAGCTCTATCAGGGGGTGGACATGTTGTTTAGAATCTTTGCTCTGTATAGCTCTATCAGGGGCGGACATGTTGTTTAGAATCTTTGCTCTATATAGCTCTATCAGGGGGTGGACATGTTGTTTAGAATCTTTGCTCTGCATATCTCTATCAGGGAGTGGAAATGTTGTTTAGAATCTTTGCTCTATATAGCTCTATCAGGGGCGGACATGTTGTTAAGAATCTTTGCTCTGTATAGCTCTATCACGAGGCGGACATGTTGTTTAGAATCTTTGCTCTGTATAGCTCTATCACAGGTCGGACACGTTGTTTAGAATCTTTGCTCTGTGTAGCTCTATTAGGGGGCGGACATGTTGTTAAGAATCTTTGCTCTGTATAGCCCTAATAGGGGGCGGACATGTTGTTTAGAATCTTTGCTCTGTATAGCTCTATCAGGGGCGGACATGTTGTTTAGAATCTTTGCTCTGTATAGCTCTGTCACGGGGCGGACATGTTGTTTAGAATCTTTGCTCTGTATAGCTCTATCAGGGGCAGACATGTTGTTTAGAATCTTTGCTCTGTATAGCTCTATCAGGGGTAGACATGTTGTTTAGAATCTTTGCTCTGTATAGCTCTATCAGGGGTGGACATGTTGTTTAGAATCTTTGCTCTGTATAGTTCTATCAGGGGGCAGACATGTTTAGAATCTTTGCTCTGTATAGCTCTATCAGGGGCGGACATGTTGTTTAGAATCTTTGCTCTGTATAGCTCTATCAGGGGTGGACATGTTGTTTAGAATCTTTGCTCTGTATAGCTCTATCAGGGGGTGGACATGTTGTTTAGAATCTTTGCTCTGTATAGCTCTATCAGGGGTGGACATGTTGTTTAGAATCTTTGCTCTGTATAGTTCTATCAGGGGGCAGACATGTTTAGAATCTTTGCTCTGTATAGCTCTATCAGGGGCGGACATGTTGTTTAGAATCTTTGCTCTGTATAGCTCTATAAGGGGGCGGACATGATTAGAATCTTTGCTCTGTATAGCTCTATCAGGGGTGGACATGTTGTTTAGAATCTTTGCTCTGTATAGCTCTATCACAGGGCGGACACGTTGTTTAGAATCTTTGCTCTGTGTAGCTCTATTAGGGGGCGGACATGTTGTTAAGAATCTTTGCTCTGTATAGCTCTATCAGGGGCGGACATGTTGTTTAGAATCTTTGCTCTGTACAGCTCTATCATGGGGCGGACATGTTGTTTAGAATCTTTGCTCTGTATAGCTCTATCACAGGGCGGACACGTTGTTTAGAATCTTTGCTCTGTGTAGCTCTATTAGGGGGCGGACATGTTGTTAAGAATCTTTGCTCTGTATAGCCCTAATAGGGGGCGGACATGTTGTTTAGAATCTTTGCTCTGTATAGCTCTATCAGGGGCGGACATGTTGTTTAGAATCTTTGCTCTGTACAGCTCTTTCATGGGGCGGACATGTTGTTTAGAATCTTTGCTCTGTATAGCTCTATCAGGGGCAGACATGTTGTTTAGAATCTTTGCTCTGTATAGCTCTATCAGGGGGTGGACATGTTGTTTAGAATCTTTGCTCTGTATAGCTCTATCAGGGGCGGACATGTTGTTTAGAATCTTTGCTCTATATAGCTCTATCAGGGGGTGGACATGTTGTTTAGAATCTTTGCTCTGCATATCTCTATCAGGGGGTGGAAACGTTGTTTAGAATCTTTGCTCTGTATAGCTCTATCAGGGGCGGACATGTTGTTAAGAATCTTTGCTCTGTATAGCTCTATCACGAGGCGGACATTTTGTTTAGAATCTTTGCTCTGTATAGCTCTATCACAGGTCGGACATGTTGTTTAGAATCTTTGCTCTGTATAGCTCTATCACAGGGCGGACACGTTGTTAAGAATCTTTGCTCTGTATAGCTCTATCAGGGGCGGACATGTTGTTTAGAATATTTGCTCTGTATAGCTCTATCACAGGGCGGACACGTTGTTTAGAATCTTTGCTCTGTGTAGCTCTATTAGGGGGCGGACATGTTGTTAAGAATCTTTGCTCTGTATAGCTCTATCAGGGGCGGACATGTTGTTTAGAATCTTTGCTCTGTATAGCTCTATCACAGGGCGGACACGATGTTTAGAATCTTTGCTCTGTGTAGCTCTATCACGGGGCGGACATGTTGTTTAGAATCTTTGCTCTGTATAGCTCTATCACAGGGCGGACACGTTGTTAAGAATCTTTGCTCTGTATAGCCCTAATAGGCGGTGGACATGTTGTTTAGAATCTTTGCTCTGTATAGCTCTATGAGAGGCGGACATGATGTTTAGAATCTTTGCTCTGTATAGCTCTATCAGGGGCGGACATGTTGTTTAGAATCTTTGCTCTGTATAGCTCTATCACAGGGCGGACACGTTGTTTAGAATCTTTGCTCTGTGTAGCTCTATTAGGGGGCGGACATGTTGTTAAGAATCTTTGCTCTGTATAGCCCTAATAGGGGGCGGACATGTTGTTTAGAATCTTTGCTCTGTATAGCTCTATCAGGGGCGGACATGTTGTTTAGAATCTTTGCTCTGTATAGCTCTATCGGGGGCGGACATGTTGTTTAGAATCTTTGCTCTGTATAGCTCTATCACGGGGCGGACTTGTTGTTTAGAATCTTTGCTCTGTATAGCTCTATCACAGGGCGGACACGTTGTTTAGAATCTTTGCTCTGTGTAGCTCTATTAGGGGGCGGACATGTTGTTAAGAATCTTTGCTCTGTATAGCCCTAATAGGGGGCGGACATGTTGTTTAGAATCTTTGCTCTGTATAGCTCTATCAGAAGCGGACATGTTGTTTAGAATCTTTGCTCTGTACAGCTCTATCATGGGGCGGACATGTTGTTTAGAATCTTTGCTCTGTATAGCTCTATCAGGGGCAGACATGTTGTTTAGAATCTTTGCTCTGTATAGCTCTATCACAGGGCGGACACGTTGTTAAGAATCTTTGCTCTGTATAGCCCTAATAGGCGGTGGACATGTTGTTTAGAATCTTTGCTCTGTATAGCTCTATCAGGGGCGGACATGATGTTTAGAATCTTTGCTCTGTATAGCTCTATCAGGGGCGGACATGTTGTTTAGAATCTTTGCTCTGTATAGCTCTATCACAGGGCGGACACGTTGTTTAGAATCTTTGCTCTGTGTAGCTCTATCAGCTGGCGGACATGTTGTTTAGAATCTTTGCTCTGTATAGCTCTATCAGGGGCGGACATGTTGTTTAGAATCTTTGCTCTGTATAGCTCTATCACGGGGCGGACATGTTGTTTAGAATCTTTGCTCTGTATAGCTCTATCACAGGGCGGACACGTTGTTAAGAATCTTTGCTCTGTATAGCCCTAATAGGGGGCGGACATGTTGTTTAGAATCTTTGCTCTGTATAGCTCTATCAGGGGCGGACATGTTGTTTAGAATCTTTGCTCTGTATAGCTCTATCGGGGGCGGACATGTTGTTTAGAATCTTTGCTCTGTATAGCTCTATCACGGGGCGGACATGATGTTTAGAATCTTTGCTCTGTATAGCTCTATCACAGGGCGGACACGTTGTTTAGAATCTTTGCTCTGTGTAGCTCTATTAGGGGGCGGACATGTTGTTAAGAATCTTTGCTCTGTATAGCCCTAATAGGGGGCGGACATGTTGTTTAGAATCTTTGCTCTGTATAGCTCTATCAGTGGCGGACATGTTGTTTAGAATCTTTGCTCTGTATAGCTCTATCGGGGGCGGACATGTTGTTTAGAATCTTTGCTCTGTATAGCTCTATCACGGGGCGGACATGATGTTTAGAATCTTTGCTCTGTATAGCTCTATCACAGGGCGGACACGTTGTTTAGAATCTTTGCTCTGTGTAGCTCTATTAGGGGGCGGACATGTTGTTAAGAATCTTTGCTCTGTATAGCCCTAATAGGGGGCGGACATGTTGTTTAGAATCTTTGCTCTGTATAGCTCTATCAGGGGCGGACATGTTGTTTAGAATCTTTGCTCTGTATAGCTCTATCAGGGGGTGGACATGTTGTTTAGAATCTTTGCTCTGTATAGCTCTATCAGGGGCGGACATGTTGTTTAGAATCTTTGCTCTATATAGCTCTATCAGGGGGTGGACATGTTGTTTAGAATCATTGCTCTGCATATCTCTATCAGGGAGTGGAAATGTTGTTTAGAATCTTTGCTCTGTATAGCTCTATCAGGGGCGGACATGTTGTTAAGAATCTTTGCTCTGTATAGCTCTATCACGAGGCGGACATGTTGTTTAGAATCTTTGCTCTGTATAGCTCTATCAGGGGCGGACATGTTGTTAAGAATCTTTGCTCTGTATAGCTCTATCACAGGTCGGACACGTTGTTTAGAATCTTTGCTCTGTGTAGCTCTATCATGGGGCGGACATGTTGTTTAGAATCTTTGCTCTGTATAGCTCTATCAGGGGGTGGACATGTTGTTTAGAATCTTTGCTCTGTATAGCTCTATCAGGGGCGGACATGTTGTTTAGAATCTTTGCTCTATATAGCTCTATCAGGGGGTGGACATGTTGTTTAGAATCTTTGCTCTGCATATCTCTATCAGGGAGTGGAAATGTTGTTTAGAATCTTTGCTCTGTATAGCTCTATCAGGGGCGGACATGTTGTTAAGAATCTTTGCTCTGTATAGCTCTATCACGAGGCGGACATGTTGTTTAGAATCTTTGCTCTGTATAGCTCTATCACAGGTCGGACACGTTGTTTAGAATCTTTGCTCTGTGTAGCTCTATTAGGGGGCGGACATGTTGTTAAGAATCTTTGCTCTGTATAGCCCTAATAGGGGGCGGACATGTTGTTTAGAATCTTTGCTCTGTATAGCTCTATCAGGGGCGGACATGTTGTTTAGAATCTTTTCTCTGTATAGCTCTGTCACGGGGCAGACATGTTGTTTAGAATCTTTGCTCTGTATAGCTCTATCAGGGGCAGACATGTTGTTTAGAATCTTTGCTCTGTATAGCTCTATCAGGGGGTGGACATGTTGTTTAGAATCTTTGCTCTGTATAGCTCTATCAGGGGGTGGACATGTTGTTTAGAATCTTTGCTCTGTATAGCTCTATCAGGGGGTGGACATGTTGTTTAGAATCTTTGCTCTGTATAGCTCTATCAGGGGGAGGACATGTTGTTTAGAATCTTTGCTCTGTATAGCCCTAATAGGGGGCGGACATGTTGTTTAGAATCTTTGCTCTGTATAGCTCTATCAGGGGCGGACATGTTGTTTAGAATCTTTTCTCTGTATAGCTCTGTCACGGGGCGGACATGATGTTTAGAATCTTTGCTCTGTATAGCTCTATCAGGGGCAGACATGTTGTTTTGAATCTTTGCTCTGTATAGCTCTATCAGGGGGTGGACATGTTGTTTAGAATCTTTGCTCTGTATAGCTCTATCAGGGGTGGACATGTTGTTTAGAATCTTTGCTCTGTATAGCTCTATCAGGGGGAGGACATGTTGTTTAGAATCTTTGCTCTGTATAGCCCTAATAGGGGGCGGACATGTTGTTTAGAATCTTTGCTCTGTATAGCTCTATCAGGGGCGGACATGTTGTTTAGAATCTTTTCTCTGTATAGCTCTGTCACGGGGCGGACATGTTGTTTAGAATCTTTGCTCTGTATAGCTCTATCAGGGGCAGACATGTTGTTTTGAATCTTTGCTCTGTATAGCTCTATCAGGGGGTGGACATGTTGTTTAGAATCTTTGCTCTGTATAGCTCTATCAGGGGTGGACATGTTGTTTAGAATCTTTGCTCTGTATAGTTCTATCAGGGGGTGGACATGTTGTTTAGAATCTTTGCTCTGTATAGCTCTATCAGGGGGAGGACATGTTGGTTAGAATCTTTGCTCTGTATAGTTCTATCAGGGGGAGGACATGTTGTTTAGAATCTTTGCTCTGTATAGCTCTATCAGGGGTGGACATGTTGTTTAGAATCTTTGCTCTGTATAGCTCTATCACGGGGCGGACATGTTGATTAGAATCTTTGCTCTGTATAGCTCTATCAGGGGCGGACATGATTAGAATCTTTGCTCTGTATAGCTCTATCAGGGGTGGACATGTTGTTTAGAATCTTTGCTCTGTATAGCTCTATCAGGGGGTGGACATGTTGTTTAGAATCTTTGCTCTGTATAGCTCTATCAGGGGGTGGACATGTTGTTTAGAATCTTTGCTCTGTATAGCTCTATCAGGGGGTGGACATGTTGTTTAGAATCTTTGCTCTGTATAGCTCTATCAGGGGGAGGACATGTTGGTTAGAATCTTTGCTCTGTATAGCTCTATCAGGGGGTGGACATGTTGTTTAGAATCTTTACTCTGTATAGCTCTATCAGGGGGTGGACATGTTGTTTAGAATCTTTGCTCTGTATAGCTCTATCAGGGGGAGGACATGTTGGTTAGAATCTTTGCTCTGTATAGCTCTATCAGGGGGAGGACATGTTGTTTAGAATCTTTGCTCTGTATAGCTCTATCAGGGGGAGGACATGTTGTTTAGAATCTTTGCTCTGTATAGCCCTAATAGGGGGCGGACATGTTGTTTAGAATCTTTGCTCTGTATAGCTCTATCAGGGGCGGACATGTTGTTTAGAATCTTTTCTCTGTATAGCTCTGTCACGGGGCAGACATGTTGTTTAGAGTCTTTGCTCTGTATAGCTCTATCAGGGGCAGACATGTTGTTTAGAATCTTTGCTCTGTATAGCTCTATCAGGGGGTGGACATGTTGTTTAGAATCTTTGCTCTGTATAGCTCTATCAGGGGTGGACATGTTGTTTACAATCTTTGCTCTGTATAGCTCTATCAGGGGTGGACATGTTGTTTAGAATCTTTGCTCTGTATAGTTCTATCAGGGGGTGGACATGTTGTTTAGAATCTTTGCTCTGTATAGCTCTATCACGGGGCGGACATGTTGATTAGAATCTTTGCTCTGTATAGCTCTATCAGGGGCGGACATGATTAGAATCTTTGCTCTGTATAGCTCTATCAGGGGTGGACATGTTGTTTAGAATCTTTGCTCTGTATAGCTCTATCAGGGGGTGGACATGTTGTTTAGAATCTTTGCTCTGTATAGCTCTATCAGGGGGTGGACATGTTGTTTAGAATCTTTGCTCTGTATAGCTCTATCAGGGGGTGGACATATTGTTTAGAATCTTTGCTCTGTATAGCTCTATCAGGGGGAGGACATGTTGGTTAGAATCTTTGCTCTGTATAGCTCTATCAGGGGGTGGACATGTTGGTTAGAATCTTTGCTCTGTATAGCTCTATCAGGGGGTGGACATGTTGATTAGAATCTTTGCTCTGTATAGCTCTATCAGGGGGTGGACATGTTGTTTAGAATCTTTCCTCTGTATAGCTCTATCAGGGGGAGGACATGTTGGTTAGAATCTTTGCTCTGTATAGCTCTATCAGGGGGAGGACATGTTGTTTAGAATCTTTGCTCTGTATAGCCCTAATAGGGGGCGGACATGTTGTTTAGAATCTTTGCTCTGTATAGCTCTATCAGGGGCGGACATGTTGTTTAGAATCTTTGCTCTGTATAGCTCTGTCACGTGGCGGACATGTTGTTTAGAATCTTTGCTCTGTATAGCTCTATCAGGGGCAGACATGTTGTTTAGAATCTTTGCTCTGTATAGCTCTATCAGGGGGTGGACATGTTGTTTAGAATCTTTGCTCTGTATAGCTCTATCAGGGGTGGACATGTTGTTTAGAATCTTTGCTCTGTATAGTTCTATCAGTTGGCAGACATGTTTAGAATCTTTGCTCTGTATAGCTCTATCAGGGGCGGACATGTTGTTTAGAATCTTTGCTCTGTATAGCTCTATAAGGGAGCGGACATGATTAGAATCTTTGCTCTGTATAGCTCTATCAGGGGTGGACATGTTGTTTAGAATCTTTGCTCTGTATAGCTCTATCAGGGGGTGGACATGTTGTTTAGAATCTTTGCTCTGTATAGCTCTATCAGGGGGTGGAGATGTTGTTTCGAATCTTTGCTCTGTATAGCTCTATCAGGGGGTGGACATGTTGTTTAGAATCTTTGCTCTGTATAGCTCTATCAGGGGGAGGACATGTTGGTTAGAATCTTTGCTCTGTATAGCTCTATCAGGGGGAGGACATGTTGTTTAGAATCTTTGCTCTGTATAGCTCTATCAGGGGTGGACATGTTGTTTACAATCTTTGCTCTGTAAAGCTCTATCACGGGCGGACATGTTGTTTAGAATCTTTGCTCTGTATAGCTCTATCACGGGGCGGACATGTTGATTAGAATCTTTGCTCTCTGTAGCTCTATCAGGGTGTGGACATGTTGTTTAGAATCTTTGCTCTGTATAGCTCTATCAGGGGTGGACATGTTGTTTAGAATCTTTGCTCTGTATAGTTCTATCAGTTGGCAGACATGTTTAGAATCTTTGCTCTGTATAGCTCTATCAGGGGCGGACATGTTGTTTAGAATCTTTGCTCCGTATAGCTCTATAAGGGGGCGGACATGATTAGAATCTTTGCTCTGTATAGCTCTATCAGGGGTGGACATGTTGTTTAGAATCTTTGCTCTGTATAGCTCTATCAGGGGGAGGACATGTTGGTTAGAATCTTTGCTCTGTATAGCTCTATCAGGGGGAGGACATGTTGTTTAGAATCTTTGCTCTGTATAGCCCTAATAGGGGGCGGACATGTTGTTTAGAATCTTTGCTCTGTATAGCTCTATCAGGGGCGGACATGTTGTTTAGAATCTTTGCTCTGTATAGCTCTGTCACGGGGCGGACATGTTGTTTAGAATCTTTGCTCTGTATAGCTCTATCAGGGGCAGACATGTTGTTTAGAATCTTTGCTCTGTATAGCTCTATCAGGGGGTGGACATGTTGTTTAGAATCTTTGCTCTGTATAGCTCTATCAGGGGGTGGACATGTTGTTTAGAATCTTTGCTCTGTATAGCTCTATCAGGGGGTGGACATGTTGTTTAGAATCTTTGCTCTGTATAGCTCTATCAGGGGGAGGACATGTTGGTTAGAATCTTTGCTCTGTATAGCTCTATCAGGGGGAGGACATGTTGTTTAGAATCTTTGCTCTGTATAGCTCTATCAGGGGTGGACATGTTGTTTACAATCTTTGCTCTGTAAAGCTCTATCACGGGGCGGACATGTTGTTTAGAATCTTTGCTCTGTATAGCTCTATCACGGGGCGGACATGTTGATTAGAATCTTTGCTCTCTATAGCTCTATCAGGGGGTGGACATGTTGTTTAGAATCTTTGCTCTGTATAGCTCTATCAGGGGTGGACATGTTGTTTAGAATCTTTGCTCTGTATAGTTCTATCAGTTGGCAGACATGTTTAGAATCTTTGCTCTGTATAGTTCTATCAGGGGCGGACATGTTGTTTAGAATCTTTGCTCTGTATAGCTCTATAAGGGGGCGGACATGATTAGAATCTTTGCTCTGTATAGCTCTATCAGGGGTGGACATGTTGTTTAGAATCTTTGCTCTGTATAGCTCTATCAGGGGGTGGACATGTTGTTTAGAATCTTTGCTCTGTATAGCTCTATCAGGGGGTGGACATGTTGTTTAGAATCTTTGCTCTGTATAGCTCTATCAGGGGGTGGACATGTTGTTTAGAATCTTTGCTCTGTATAGCTCTATCAGGGGGAGGACATGTTGGTTAGAATCTTTGCTCTGTATAGCTCTATCAGGGGGAGGACATGTTGTTTAGAATCTTTGCTCTGTATAGCTCTATCAGGGGTGGACATGTTGTTTAGAATCTTTGCTCTGTAAAGCTCTATCACGGGGCGGACATGTTGTTTAGAATCTTTGCTCTGTATAGCTCTATCAGGGGGAGGACATGTTGTTTAGAATCTTTGCTCTGTATAGCTCTATCAGGGGGTGGACATGTTGTTTAGAATCTTTGCTCTGTAACACTCTATCAGGGGGCGGACATGTTGTTTAGAATCTTTGCTCTGTATAGCTCTATCAGGGGGTGGACATGTTGTTTAGAATCTTTGCTCTGTATAGCTCTAGCAGGGGGCGGACATGTTTAGAATCTTTGCTCTGTATAGCTCTATCAGGGGGCGGACATGTTGTTTAGAATCTTTGCTCTGTATAGCTCTATCGCGGGGCGGACATGTTGATTAGAATCTTTGCTCTGTATAGCTCTATAAGGGGCGGACATGTTGTTTAGAATCGTTGCTCTGTATAGCTCTATCATGGGTGGAGATGATGGGTGAGATTAGGTAAAATTCGATTGTTTTAAAGTAAAGCTAAATGCATGTCATATATATTAACTACATACAATATACACCAATTAAGCTGGGTGTCTGGTTTAATCTGCATCATAAACTCTTTTCTGCAATAGGTCTATTTATTGTAATTCACAGGATTGACCACTAGAGGTTCCTGATTTCACTTCCTCTAAAATGTGTCTCCAATAATGTGCCTTGATTTCAGTTGCCGCGGCCATTTTTGTGGAGATCAACTGTATCCGACTTATACAAATTGGCTCCAACAAAATGTTTCCTGTAGTAGAGACAATATACGTTTATTTTGGACCGCAGTTTTTTTTCTGTGAGAGATTCAGCCCTTTGTGTCTGTCCCATCCCAGGGAGAGGAGTTGCGCAGACAGGTATGTATGGGGAGATCCTACTCCTGAGCTTTATAATACCCTCTGTGGGGATTGGGGAGCCCTGGGCAGTCTGAAGCCCCTAGCAGTACATCATGCCCCCGCCTAGCTTATATTACTTCCTCCATCCCCTCTGTAATACTAAGTGCCCCTCCATCCCCTCTGTAATACTAAGTGCCCCTCCATCCCCTCTGTAATACTAGGTGCCCCTCCATCCCCTCTGTAATACTAAGTGCCCCTCCATCCCCTCTGTAATACTAAGTGCCCCTCCATCCCCTCTGTAATACTAAGTGCCCCTTCATCCCCTCTGTAATGCCAGGTGCCCCTCCATCCCCTCTGTAATGCCAGGTGCCCCTCCATCCCCTCTGTAATGCCAGGTGCCCCTCCATCCCCTCTGTAATACTAAGTGCCCCTCCATCCCCTCTGTAATGCCATGTGCCCCTTCATCCCCTCTGTAATACTAAGTGCCCCTTCATCCCCTCTGTAATGGCAGGTGCCCCTCCATCCCCTCTGTAATGGCAGGTGCCCCTCCATCCCCTCTGTAATGGCAGGTGCCCCTTCATCCCCTCTGTAATACTAAGTGCCCTGCCATCCTCTGTAATACTATGTGCCCCTCCATCCCCTCTGTAATACTATGTGCCCCTCCATCCCCTCTGTAATGCCAGGTGCCCCTTCATCCCCTCTGTAATACTATGTGCCCTGCCATCCTCTGTAATACTATGTGCCCCTTCATCCCCTCTGTAATACTATGTGCCCCTTCATCCCCTCTGTAATACTATGTGCCCCTTCATCCCCTCTGTAATACTAGGTGCCCTGCCATCCTCTGTAATACTGTGTGCCCTGCCATCCTCTGTAATACTATGTGCCCTGCCATCCTCTGTAATACTAGGTGCCCTGCCATCCTCTGTAATACTATGTGCCCTGCCATCCTCTGTAATACTATGTGCCCCTTCATCCCCTCTGTAATACTAGGTGCCCTGCCATCCTCTGTAATACTAAGTGCCCTGCCATCCTCTGTAATACTATGTGCCCCTTCATCCCCTCTGTAATACTAGGTGCCCTGCCATCCTCTGTAATACTATGTGCCCCTCCATCCCCTCTGTAATACTATGTGCCCCTCCATCCCCTCTGTAATACTATGTGCCCCTCCATCCCCTCTGTAATACTAGGTGCCCCTCCATCCCCTCTGTAATACTAGGTGCCCCTCCATCCCCTCTGTAATACTATGTGCCCCTCCATCCCCTCTGTAATACTATGTGCCCTGCCATCCTCTGTAATACTATGTGCCCCTTCATCCCCTCTGTAATACTATGTGCCCCTCCATCCCCTCTGTAATACTATGTGCCCTGCCATCCTCTGTAATACTATGTGCCCTTCATCCCCTCTGTAATACTATGTGCCCCTTCATCCCCTCTGTAATACTAGGTGCCCCTTCATCCCCTCTGTAATACTAAGTGCCCTGCCATCCTCTGTAATACTAAGTGCCCTGCCATCCTCTGTAATACTATGTGCCCCTTCATCCCCTCTGTAATACTAGGTGCCCTGCCATCCTCTGTAATACTATGTGCCCCTCCATCCCCTCTGTAATACTATGTGCCCCTCCATCCCCTCTGTAATACTATGTGCCCCTCCATCCCCTCTGTAATACTAGGTGCCCCTCCATCCCCTCTGTAATACTAGGTGCCCCTCCATCCCCTCTGTAATACTATGTGCCCCTCCATCCCCTCTGTAATACTATGTGCCCTGCCATCCTCTGTAATACTATGTGCCCCTTCATCCCCTCTGTAATACTATGTGCCCCTCCATCCCCTCTGTAATACTATTTGCCCCTTCATCCCCTCTGTAATACTATGTGCCCCTTCATCCCCTCTGTAATACTAGGTGCCCCTTCATCCTCTCTGTAATACTAGGTGCCCCTTCATCCCCTCTGTAATACTAGGTGTCCCTTCATCCCCTCTGTAATACTATGTGCCCTGCCATCCTCTGTAATACTATGTGCCCTGCCATCCTCTGTAATACTATGTGCCCTGCCATCCTCTGTAATACTAGGTGCCCTGCCATCCTCTGTAATACTAGGTGCCCTGCCATCCTCTGTAATACTAGGTGCCCTGCCATCCTCTGTAATACTAGGTGCCCTGCCATCCTCTGTAATACTAGGTGCCCTGCCATCCTCTGTAATACTATGTGCCCTGCCATCCTCTGTAATACTAAGTGCCCTGCCATCCTCTGTAATACTATGTGCCCCTTCATCCCCTCTGTAATACTAGGTGCCCCTTCATCCTCTCTGTAATACTATGTGCCCTGCCATCCTCTGTAATACTATGTGCCCTGCCATCCTCTGTAATACTATGTGCCCCTTCATCCCCTCTGTAATACTATGTGCCCCTTCATCCTCTCTGTAATACTATGTGCCCTGCCATCCTCTGTAATACTATGTGCCCTGCCATCCTCTGTAATACTAAGTGCCCTGCCATCCTCTGTAATACTAAGTGCCCTGCCATCCTCTGTAATACTAAGTGCCCTGCCATCCTCTGTAATACTAAGTGCCCTGCCATCCTCTGTAATACTATGTGCCCCTTCATCCCCTCTGTAATACTAGGTGCCCTGCCATCCTCTCTGTAATACTATGTGCCCTGCCATCCTCTGTAATACTATGTGCCCCTTCATCCCCTCTGTAATACTATGTGCCCCTTCATCCCCTCTGTAATACTAGGTGCCCCTTCATCCTCTCTGTAATACTAGGTGCCCCTTCATCCCCTCTGTAATACTAGGTGTCCCTTCATCCCCTCTGTAATACTATGTGCCCTGCCATCCTCTGTAATACTATGTGCCCTGCCATCCTCTGTAATACTATGTGCCCTGCCATCCTCTGTAATACTATGTGCCCTGCCATCCTCTGTAATACTAGGTGCCCTGCCATCCTCTGTAATACTAGGTGCCCTGCCATCCTCTGTAATACTAGGTGCCCTGCCATCCTCTGTAATACTAGGTGCCCTGCCATCCTCTGTAATACTAGGTGCCCTGCCATCCTCTGTAATACTAGGTGCCCTGCCATCCTCTGTAATACTAAGTGCCCTGCCATCCTCTGTAATACTAAGTGCCCTGCCATCCTCTGTAATACTATGTGCCCTGCCATCCTCTGTAATACTAAGTGCCCTGCCATCCTCTGTAATACTATGTGCCCCTTCATCCCCTCTGTAATACTAGGTGCCCTGCCATCCTCTGTAATACTATGTGCCCCTCCATCCCCTCTATAATACTAGGTGCCCCTCCATCCCCTCTGTAATACTATGTGCCCCTCCATCCCCTCTGTAATACTATGTGCCCTGCCATCCTCTGTAATACTATGTGCCCCTTCATCCCCTCTGTAATACTAGGTGCCCCTTCATCCTCTGTAATACTAGGTGCCCCTTCATCCCCTCTGTAATACTATGTGCCCCTTCATCCCCTCTGTAATACTAGGTGCCCCTTCATCCCCTCTGTAATACTAGGTGCCCCTTCATCCCCTCTGTAATACTATGTGCCCCTTCATCCTCTCTGTAATACTATGTGCCCTGCCATCCTCTGTAATACTATGTGCCCTGCCATCCTCTGTAATACTAAGTGCCCTGCCATCCTCTGTAATACTAAGTGCCCTGCCATCCTCTGTAATACTAAGTGCCCTGCCATCCTCTGTAATACTATGTGCCCCTTCATCCCCTCTGTAATACTAGGTGCCCTGCCATCCTCTCTGTAATACTATGTGCCCTGCCATCCTCTGTAATACTATGTGCCCCTTCATCCCCTCTGTAATACTATGTGCCCCTTCATCCCCTCTGTAATACTAGGTGCCCCTTCATCCTCTCTGTAATACTAGGTGCCCCTTCATCCCCTCTGTAATACTAGGTGTCCCTTCATCCCCTCTGTAATACTATGTGCCCTGCCATCCTCTGTAATACTATGTGCCCTGCCATCCTCTGTAATACTATGTGCCCTGCCATCCTCTGTAATACTATGTGCCCTGCCATCCTCTGTAATACTAGGTGCCCTGCCATCCTCTGTAATACTAGGTGCCCTGCCATCCTCTGTAATACTAGGTGCCCTGCCATCCTCTGTAATACTAGGTGCCCTGCCATCCTCTGTAATACTAGGTGCCCTGCCATCCTCTGTAATACTAGGTGCCCTGCCATCCTCTGTAATACTAAGTGCCCTGCCATCCTCTGTAATACTAAGTGCCCTGCCATCCTCTGTAATACTATGTGCCCTGCCATCCTCTGTAATACTAAGTGCCCTGCCATCCTCTGTAATACTATGTGCCCCTTCATCCCCTCTGTAATACTAGGTGCCCTGCCATCCTCTGTAATACTAGGTGCCCTGCCATCCTCTGTAATACTATGTGCCCCTCCATCCCCTCTATAATACTAGGTGCCCCTCCATCCCCTCTGTAATACTATGTGCCCCTCCATCCCCTCTGTAATACTATGTGCCCTGCCATCCTCTGTAATACTATGTGCCCCTTCATCCCCTCTGTAATACTAGGTGCCCCTTCATCCTCTGTAATACTAGGTGCCCCTTCATCCCCTCTGTAATACTATGTGCCCCTTCATCCCGTCTGTAATACTAGGTGCCCCTTCATCCCCTCTGTAATACTAGGTGCCCCTTCATCCCCTCTGTAATACTAGGTGTCCCTTCATCCCCTCTGTAATACTATGTGCCCTGCCATCCTCTGTAATACTAGGTGCCCCTTCATCCCCTCTGTAATACTATGTGCCCTGCCATCCTCTGTAATACTAGTTGCCCTGCCATCCTCTGTAATACTAGTTGCCCTGCCATCCTCTGTAATACTAGTTGCCCTGCCATCCTCTGTAATACTAGGTGCCCTGCCATCCTCTGTAATACTCCTGCCATCCTCTGACTATACTATGTGCCCTGCCATCCTCTGACTATACTATGTGCCCTGCCATCCTCTGTAATACTGTGCCCTGCCATCCTCTGTAATACTGTGCCCTGCCATCCTCTTCAATACTAGGTGCCCCTTCATCCCCTCCCTAATACTAGGTGCCCCTTCATCCCCTCTGTAATACTAGGTGCCCCTTCATCCCCTCTGTAATACTAGGTGCCCTGCCATCCTCTGTAATACTAGGTGCCCCTTAATCCCCTCTGTAATACTAAGTGCCCCTTCATACCCTCTGTAATACTAAGTGCCCCTTCATCCCCTCTGTAATACTAGGTGCCCTGCCATCCTCTCTAATACTATGTGCCTTCCATCCTCTCTAATACCATGTGCCTTCCATCCTCTGTAATACTGTGCCCTGCCATCCTCTGTAATACTGTGCCCTGCCATCCTCTGTAATACTGTGCCCTGCCATCCTCTGTAATACTGTGCCCTGCCATCCTCTGTAATACTGTGCCCTGCCATCCTCTTCAATACTACGTGCCCCTTCATCCCCTCCCTAATACTAGGTGCCCTGCCATCCTCTGTAATACTAAGTGCCCCTTCATCCCCTCTGTAATACTAAGTGCCCCTTCATCCCCTCTGTAATACTAAGTGCCCCTTCATCCCCTCTGTAATACTAAGTACCCCTTCATCCCCTCTGTAATACTAAGTGCCCCTTCATCCCCTCTGTAATACTAAGTGCCCCTTCATCCCCTCTGTAATACTAAGTGCCCCTTCATCCCCTCTGTAATACTAAGTGCCCCTTCATCCCCTCTGTAATACTAAGTGCCCCTTCATCCCCTCTGTAATACTAAGTGCCCCTTCATCCCCTCTGTAATACTAAGTGCCCCTTCATCCCCTCTGTAATACTAAGTGCCCCTTCATCCCCTCTGTAATACTAAGTGCCCCTTCATCCCCTCTGTAATACTAAGTGCCCCTTCATCCCCTCTGTAATACTAAGTGCCCCTTCATCCCCTCTGTAATACTAAGTGCCCCTTCATCCCCTCTGTAATACTAAGTGCCCCTTCATCCCCTCTGTAATACTAAGTGCCCCTTCATCCCCTCTGTAATACTAAGTGCCCCTTCATCCCCTCTGTAATACTAAGTGCCCCTTCATCCCCTCTGTAATACTAAGTGCCCCTTCATCCCCTCTGTAATACTAAGTGCCCCTTCATCCCCTCTGTAATACTAAGTGCCCCTTCATCCCCTCTGTAATACTAAGTGCCCCTTCATCCCCTCTGTAATACTAAGTGCCCCTTCATCCCCTCTGTAATACTAAGTGCCCCTTCATCCCCTCTGTAATACTAAGTGCCCCTTCATCCCCTCTGTAATACTAAGTGCCCCTTCATCCCCTCTGTAATACTAAGTGCCCCTTCATCCCCTCTGTAATACTAAGTGCCCCTTCATCCCCTCTGTAATACTAAGTGCCCCTTCATCCCCTCTGTAATACTAAGTGCCCCTTCATCCCCTCTGTAATACTAAGTGCCCCTTCATCCCCTCTGTAATACTAAGTGCCCCTTCATCCCCTCTGTAATACTAAGTGCCCCTTCATCCCCTCTGTAATACTAAGTGCCCCTTCATCCCCTCTGTAATACTAAGTGCCCCTTCATCCCCTCTGTAATACTAAGTGCCCCTTCATCCCCTCTGTAATACTAAGTGCCCCTTCATCCCCTCTGTAATACTAAGTGCCCCTTCATCCCCTCTGTAATACTAAGTGCCCCTTCATCCCCTCTGTAATACTAAGTGCCCCTTCATCCCCTCTGTAATACTAAGTGCCCCTTCATCCCCTCTGTAATACTAAGTGCCCCTTCATCCCCTCTGTAATACTAAGTGCCCCTTCATCCCCTCTGTAATACTAAGTGCCCCTTCATCCCCTCTGTAATACTAAGTGCCCCTTCATCCCCTCTGTAATACTAAGTGCCCCTTCATCCCCTCTGTAATACTAAGTGCCCCTTCATCCCCTCTGTAATACTAAGTGCCCCTTCATCCCCTCTGTAATACTAAGTGCCCCTTCATCCCCTCTGTAATACTAAGTGCCCCTTCATCCCCTCTGTAATACTAAGTGCCCCTTCATCCCCTCTGTAATACTAAGTGCCCCTTCATCCCCTCTGTAATACTAAGTGCCCCTTCATCCCCTCTGTAATACTAAGTGCCCCTTCATCCCCTCTGTAATACTAAGTGCCCCTTCATCCCCTCTGTAATACTAAGTGCCCCTTCATCCCCTCTGTAATACTAAGTGCCCCTTCATCCCCTCTGTAATACTAAGTGCCCCTTCATCCCCTCTGTAATACTAAGTGCCCCTTCATCCCCTCTGTAATACTAAGTGCCCCTTCATCCCCTCTGTAATACTAAGTGCCCCTTCATCCCCTCTGTAATACTAAGTGCCCCTTCATCCCCTCTGTAATACTAAGTGCCCCTTCATCCCCTCTGTAATACTATGTGCCCAGCCATCCTCTGACTATACTATGTGCCCTGCTATCCTCTGACTATACTATGTGCCCTGCCATCCTTTGACTATACTATGTGCCCTGCCATCCTCTGACTATACTATGTGCCCTGCCATCCTCTGTAATACTAAGTGCCCCTTCATCCCCTCTGTAATACTAAGTGCCCCTTCATCCCCTCTGTAATACTAAGTGCCCCTTCATCCCCTCTGTAATACTATGTGCCCAGCCATCCTCTGACTATACTATGTCCCCTGCCATCCTCTGACTATACTATGTGCCCTGCCATCCTCTGACTATACTATGTGCCCTGCCATCCTCTGTAATACTGTGTGCCCTGCCATCCTCTGTAATACTGTGTGCCCTGCCATCCTCTGTAATACTGTGTGCCCTGCCATCCTCTGTAATACTATGTGCCCTGCCATCCTCTGTAATACTATGTGCCCTGCCATCCTCTGTAATACTAGGTGCCCTGCCATCCTCTGTAATACTAGGTGCCCTGCCATCCTCTGTAATACTAGGTGCCCTGCCATCCTCTGTAATACTAGGTGCCCTGCCATCCTCTGTAATACTAGGTGCCCTGCCATCCTCTGTAATACTAGGTGCCCTGCCATCCTCTGTAATACTAGGTGCCCTGCCATCCTCTGTAATACTAGGTGCCCTGCCATCCTCTGTAATACTAGGTGCCCTGCCATCCTCTGTAATACTAGCTGCACATGCCATCCTCTGTAATACTATGTGCCCTGCCATCCTCTGTAATACTAGGTGCCCTGCCATCCTCTGTAATACTAGCTGCACATATTCCAATTCGCCCTATAAATTTGTTTTTGGGTTGCTTTTGTATTTCTGCTAAATAACCAAACATTTTTCTATGGCTAACAAACTATTCCTCACTTTTACTGCATAGTTGCAAAACAATTTCCAGGGACATTTTGCAGGTCAGCAGGCCCGACGGGGCGATACTGGCGTCCCGGGTCCAGGTCACGCCAGGAAAGAAAAAAAATTCTCCTGTTTAGCTGGTCCGCGGCTGTGAGGGAAGCGTGATGCGCTCCCCTTCAGCCGTGCGACTTCAAAAAGTTTGTGTAAAAAAAAATGCGACCTGAGTTTCCCTCCTGCACGGAGGAGGGAAACTCCAGTCACATTTTTTTTTTTTAACAAACTTTATTGAAGACTGTCTAAACAGAGCAGAGCACCGGGAGACAGAGCAGCAAGTAGGTAAGTACTGGGGAAGGGGAGAGGGGAGGGTGCAAATAACGAGCATAACGCTGGCATATTGAGTGACAGAATACTGGCATATTGTTTGGCTAAATACTGGCAAATTTAGTGGTAAAATAATGGAATATTGAGGAGCAAAACACTGGCATGCTGAGTGGCAAAACACTGGCATGCTGAGTGGCAAAACACTGGCATGCTGAGTGGCAAAACACTGGCATGCAGAGGGGCAAAACACTGGCATGCTGAGGGGCAAAACACTGGCATATTGAGGGGCAAAACACTGGCATATTGAGGGGCAAAATACTGGCATGCTGAGGGGCAAAACACTGGCATGCTGAGGGGCAAAACACTGGCATATTGAGGGGCAAAACACTGGCATATTGAGGGGCAAAACACTGGCATATTGAGGGGCAAAACACTGGCATATTGAGGGGCAAAATACTGGCATATTGAGGGGCAAAATACTGGCATATTGAGTGGCTAAACACTGGCATATTGAGGGGCAAAACACTGGCATGCTGAGGGGCAAAACACTGGCATGCTGAGGGGCAAAACACTGGCATGCTGAGGGGCAAAACACTGGCATATTGAGGGGCAAAATACTGGCATATTGAGGGGCAAAATACTGGCATATTGAGGGGCAAAATACTGGCATATTGAGGGGCAAAATACTGGCATATTGAGTGGCTAAACACTGGCATATTGAGTGGCCAACAAATGGCATATTGAGGGGCAAAATACTGGAATATTAAATGGCAAAAGAATGGCAAAATACTGGCATATTGAATGGCAAAATACTGTAAATACTATAGACATACTGACCAACTGCTCCCAACCACCCTCCATATTACACTAGACCGGAATAACATGCTTGTGAGGGTAGGTGGGGCAAGTGGGAGATATTTTCGGGGGGGGGGGGGGAGGGGTAGGGGACCCAGAAAATGTGTTCAGTAAGGGGCCCTGAAATTCCTGGTGGCGGCCCTGCAGGTAAGCTATCAATTATGTACTAAATTTACTACACCCACTGGCCAAAGATCCAGCCACTTTTGCTCCTACATAATAAGCATAATTTAGCACCGCCTTGTTATCATGGTGCAGATTATATCGCCAAGTTCCCACCAGCACTACCATACATTTGCACTGACATATGACAATGCCAAAGTTTGGGAACATTAATTAAGGCATTGTGTACTCTGGAGAGCAGGAGTCACAAATTTACCTCGGTCAAGGCTCGAGGTGCTGTTCCTAAATGAAAAAATGAATGACACCAAGTCAACAAGGTAAAATGTAATTGTACAGGGGCAGGTCACTGTGGTATCATAGTATTACATGTTTTGCATGTTACATATCCTCCTTTCCTCCAATCTGCATCTCCTTGGTGTTATCTATTCATTTCCTACACTAGTGACTATTGTAGGTATGATGAGAGGGATACCCAAGGTTGGTAACTACGCTCACCAGGGATTAAATATCCTCCTTAGCCCTACAAGTACGCGTTATTGTAATACAGTAGATTTATACTTTTACAGATCAGGATAACAGTTGACTGAACAATAGAAAACTTAAAATGATTATCTCCACACAATAGTGAATCCTAATCCCAAGGAAGTAGGGACCAATGGGATGCTGAGTGATGGACTAGGGCTCAGACTCACAGCCGTTTGAATTTGGTCCCTTAAGTTAGCCACCAATCAAGATAGGAGCGAGGGTTATTTGGAGGATGATTTACACCCTTGGACAATCTCCACCAGACAGTTAAACCTTTATGGGGGATGACAGAAATATCTCAAAAGTCCCAGACGGGCGGTTGACAGTAAGCATACCGCATCTTGTGGTACATGGTATAAATGCGCATGGCCGCCATCAGGGGTTACGGGCAATATGACTAAGCGCCCAGCTATGGTGTGAAATGCGTAAGGGATGTCTGCACTTTGCTATTTGTCACAATTTACTGCAGCCCGGTGTTAACACTGATTTTTGGAGCATGCAAGGTCACTATCTTCTTCTTGTATTTACATTATTTATAACGCTATAAGCCAGGGCTCGACAGGAAATTAGACCTGGCGTTCCGGTGCCATTTTTTTTCTTCCAGCGCAGTGCGAGGGTATTGCACAGACTGTCAGCTCCACCCGCTCGCACAATGCGTTCTAGTGCTAGGTGTCATGTGACAACTCAGCAGGAAGCTGAATGAAGATCCGATTGCAACAGTAATGTCCCCGTCCCCTGCAATGAGATACAGCAGCAGGGAGGGGAGACACATTGAGAAATAATTTTTTTCTTAGAAAACAAACAAAAAAAACCCTGCTGTTTTTGGTGTGTATATATGTAACTGGCTGTGTTTTTGGTGTGTGTCTGTGTATGCAACTGGCTGTGTGTGTGGTGTGTGTGTATGCAACTGGCTGTGTATGTGGTGTGTGTGTATGCAACTGGCTGTGTATGTGGTGTGTGTGTATGCAACTGGCTGTGTATGTGGTGTGTGTGTATGCAACTGGCTGTGTATGTGGTGTGTGTGTATGCAACTGGCTGTGTGTGGTGTGTGTGTGTGTATGCAACTGGCTGTGTATGTGGTGTGTGTGTATGCAACTGGCTGTGTATGCAACTGGCTGTGTATGTGGTGTGTGTATGTATGTAACTCTGTGTATGTGGTGTGTGTGTGTGTGTAACTGGCTGTGTTTTTGGTGTGTGTGTATGCAACTGGCTGTGTGTGTGTGTGTGTATGCAACTGGCTGTGTGTGTGTGTGTATGCAACTGGCTGTGTGTGTGTGTGTGTATGCAACTGGCTGTGTGTGTGTGTGTGTATGCAACTGGCTGTGTGTGTGTATGCAACTGGCTGTGTTTGTGTGTATGCAACTGGCTGTGTGTGTGGTGTGTGTGTGTGTGTATGCAACTGGCTGTGTGTGTGTATGCAACTGGCTGTGTGTGTGTGTGTGTATGCAACTGGCTGTGTGTGTGTGTGTGTATGCAACTGGCTGTGTGTGTGTGTGTGTATGCAACTGGCTGTGTATGTGGTGTGTGTGTGTGTGTGTGTGTGTGTATGCAACTGGCTGTGTATGTGGTGTGTGTGTGTATGCAACTGGCTGTGTATGTGGTGTGTGTGTGTGTGTGTATGCAACTGGCTGTGTATGTGGTGTGTGTGTGTATGCAACTGGCTGTGTATGTGGTGTGTGTGTGTGTATGCAACTGGCTGTGTATGTGGTGTGTGTGTGTATGCAACTGGCTGTGTATGTGGTGTGTGTGTGTATGCAACTGGCTGTGTATGTGGTGTGTGTGTGTATGCAACTGGCTGTGTATGTGGTGTGTGTGTGTATGCAACTGGCTGTGTATGTGGTGTGTGTGTGTATGCAACTGGCTGTGTATGTGGTGTGTGTGTGTATGCAACTGGCTGTGTATGTGGTGTGTGTGTGTGTATGCAACTGGCTGTGTATGTGGTGTGTGTGTGTATGCAACTGGCTGTGTATGTGGTGTGTGTGTGTATACAACTGGCTGTGTATGTGGTGTGTGTGTGTGTGTGTGTATGCAACTGGCTGTGTATGTGGTGTGTGTGTGTGTGTGTATGCAACTGGCTGTGTATGTGGTGTGTGTGTGTGTATGCAACTGGCTGTGTATGTGGTGTGTGTGTGTGTGTATGCAACTGGCTGTGTATGTGGTGTGTGTGTATGCAACTGGCTGTGTATGTGGTGTGTGTGTATGCAACTGGCTGTGTATGTGGTGTGTGTGTATGCAACTGGCTGTGTATGTGGTGTGTGTGTGTGTGAATGCAACTGGCTGTGAATGTGGTGTGTGTATGTATGTAACTCTGTGTATGTGGTGTGTGTATGTAACTGGCTGTGTTTTTGGTGTGTATGTAACTGGCTGTGTTTTTGGTGTGTGTGTAACTGGCTGTGTTTTTGGTGTGTGTGTGTATGCAACTGGCTGTGTATGTGGTGTGTGTGTGTGTGTATGCAACTGGCTCTCTGCATGGTGCGTGTGTGTGTGTATGCAACACGCTGTGTAAGTGGTGTGTGTGTGTGTGTATGCAATTGGTTGTGTATGTGGTGTGTGTCTGTGTGAATGCAACTGGCTGTGTATGTGGTGTGTGTCTGTGTATGCAACTGGCTGTGTATGTGGTGTGTGTGTGTATGCAACTAGCTGTGTATGTGGTGTGTGTGTGTGTGTATGCAACTAGCTGTGTATGTGGTGTGTGTGTGTATGCAACTAGCTGTGTATGTGGTGTGTGTGTGTATGCAACTAGCTGTGTATGTGGTGTGGTGTGTGTGTGTGTGTGTGTGTATGCAACTGGCTGGGTGTATGCAACTGGCTGTGTATGTAGTGTGTGTGTATGCAACTGGCTGTGTATGTGGTGTGTGTATGTATGTAACTGGCTGTGTTTTTGGTGTGTGTGTAACTGGCTGTGTTTTTGGTGTGTGTATGCAACTGGCTGTGTATGTGGTGTGTGTGTGTGTATGCAACTGGCTCTGTGCATGGTGTGTGTGTGTGTGTGTGTGTGTGTGTGTATGCAACACGCTGTGTAAGTGGTGTGTGTGTGTATGCAATTGGTTGTGTATGTGGTGTGTGTCTGTGTGAATGCAACTGGCTGTGTATGTGGTGTGTGTCTGTGTATGCAACTGGCTGTGTGTGTGTATGCAACTGGCTGTGTGTGTGTGTGTATGCAACTGGCTGTGTGTGTGTGTGTATGCAACTGGCTGTGTGTGTGTGTGTATGCAACTGGCTGTGTGTGTGTGTGTGTGTGTGAATGCAACTGGCTGTGTATGTGGTGTGTGTGTGTGTGTGTGTATGCAACTGGCTGTGTATGTGGTGTGTGTGTGTGTATGCAACTGGCTGTGTATGTGGTGTGTGTGTGTATGCAACTGGCTGTGTTTTTGGTGTGTGTGTGTGTGTATGCAACTGGCTGTGTATGTGGTGTGTGTGTGTATGCAACTGGCTGTGTATGTGGTGTGTGTGTGTATGCAACTGGCTGTGTATGTGGTGTGTGTGTGTGTGTATGCAACACGCTGTGTAAGTGGTGTGTGTGTATGCAATTGGTTGTGTATGTGGTGTGTGTCTGTGTGAATGCAACTGGCTGTGTATGTGGTGTGTGTCTGTGTATGCAACTGGCTGTGTGTGTGTAGTGTGTGTGTATGCAACTGGCTGTGTGTGTGTATGCAACTGGCTGTGTGTGTGTGTGTATGCAACTGGCTGTGTATGTGGTGTGTGTGTGTGTGTGTATGCAACTGGCTGTGTATGTGGTGTGTGTGTGTGTGTGTGTGTATGCAACTGGCTGTGTATGTGGTGTGTGTGTGTGTATGCAACTGGCTGTGTATGTGGTGTGTGTGTGTGTATGCAACTGGCTGTGTATGTGGTGTGTGTGTGTATGCAACTGGCTGTGTTTTTGGTGTGTGTGTGTGTATGCAACTGGCTGTGTATGTGGTGTGTGTGTATGCAACTGGCTGTGTATGTGGTGTGTGTGTGTATGCAACTGGCTGTGTATGTGGTGTGTGTGTGTGTATGCAACTGGCTGTGTATGTGGTGTGTGTGTGTATGCAACTGGCTGTGTATGTGGTGTGTGTGTGTGTATGCAACTGCTGTGTATGTGGTTGTTTGTGTATGCAACTGGCTGTGTATGTGGTGTGTGTGTGTATGCAACTGGCTGTGTATGTGGTGTGTGTGTGTGTGTGTGTGTGTGTATGCAACTGGCTGTGTATGTGGTGTGTGTGTGTGTGTGTATGCAACTGGCTGTGTATGTGGTGTGTGTGTGTGTATGCAACTGGCTGTGTATGTATGCAACTGGCTGTGTATGTGGTGTGTGTGTGTGTGTGTATGCAACTGGCTGTGTATGTGGTGTGTGTGTGTGTGTGTATGCAACTGGCTGTGTATGTGGTGTGTGTGTGTGTGTGTATGCAACTGGCTGTGTATGTGGTGTGTGTGTATGCAACTGGCTGTGTGCGTGGTGTGTGTGTATGAAACTGGCTGTGTGTGTGGTGTGTGTGTATGAAACTGGCTGTGTGGTGTGTGTGTATGCAACTGGCTCTGTGCGTGGTGTGTGTGTGTGTGTGTGTATGCAACTGGCTCTGCGTGGTGTGTGTGTATGCAACTGGCTGTGTATGCAACTGGCGGTGTGTGTGTGTGTGTATGCAACTGGCTGTGTATGTGGTGTGTGTGTGTGTGTATGCAACTGGCTGTGTATGTGGTGTGTGTGTGTGTGTGTGTATGCAACTGGCTGTGTATGTGGTGTGTGTGTGTGTATGCAACTGGCTGTGTATGTGGTGTGTGTGTGTGTGTATGCAACTGGCTGTGTATGTGGTGTGTGTGTGTGTATGCAACTGGCTGTGTATGTGGTGTGTGTGTGTATGCAACTGGCTGTTTATGTGGTGTGTGTGTATGCAACTGGCTGTGTATGTGGTGTGTGTGTATGCAACTGGCTGTGTATGTGGTGTGTGTGTATGCAACTGGCTGTGTATGTGGTGTGTGTGTGTGTGTGTGTATGCAACTGGCTGTGTATGTGGTGTGTGTGTGTGTGTGTGTATGCAACTGGCTGTGTATGTGGTGTGTGTGTGTGTGTATGCAACTGGCTGTGTATGTGGTGTGTGTGTGTGTGTATGCAACTGGCTGTGTATGTGGTGTGTGTGTGTGTATGCAACTGGCTGTGTATGTGGTGTGTGTGTGTGTGTGTGTATGCAACTGGCTGTGTATGTGGTGTGTGTGTGTGTGTATGCAACTGGCTGTGTATGTGGTGTGTGTGTGTGTATGCAACTGGCTGTGTATGTGGTGTGTGTGTGTGTATGCAACTGGCTGTGTATGTGGTTGTGTGTGTGTGTGTGTGTATGCAACTGGCTGTGTATGTGGTGTGTGTGTGTGTGTGTGTATGCAACTGGCTGTGTATGTGGTGTGTGTGTGTGTGTATGCAACTGGCTGTGTATGTGGTGTGTGTGTGTGTGTATGCAACTGGCTGTGTATGTGGTGTGTGTGTGTGTGTGTATGCAACTGGCTGTGTATGTGGTGTGTGTGTGTGTGTGTGTGTGTATGCAACTGGCTGTGTATGTGGTGTGTGTGTGTGTGTATGCAACTGGCTGTGTATGTGGTGTGTGTGTGTGTGTGTGTGTATGCAACTGGCTGTGTATGTGGTGTGTGTGTGTGTGTATGCAACTGGCTGTGTATGTGGTGTGTGTGTGTATGCAACTGGCTGTGTATGTGGTGTGTGTGTGTGTATGCAACTGGCTGTGTATGTGGTGTGTGTGTGTGTATGCAACTGGCTGTGTATGTGGTGTGTGTGTGTGTGTGTATGCAACTGGCTGTGTATGTGGTGTGTGTGTGTGTGTATGCAACTGGCTGTGTATGTGGTGTGTGTGTGTGTGTATGCAACTGGCTGTGTATGTGGTGTGTGTGTGTGTGTGTGTGTGTATGCAACTGGCTGTGTATGTGGTGTGTGTGTGTGTGTGTGTGTATGCAACTGGCTGTGTATGTGGTGTGTGTGTGTGTGTGTGTGTATGCAACTGGCTGTGTATGTGGTGTGTGTGTGTGTATGCAACTGGCTGTGTATGTGGTGTGTGTGTGTGTATGCAACTGGCTGTGTATGTGGTGTGTGTGTGTATGCAACTGGCTGTGTATGTGGTGTGTGTGTGTGTGTGTGTGTGTGTGTGTATGCAACTGGCTGTGTGTGTGTGTGTGTGTGTATGCAACTGGCTGTGTATGTGGTGTGTGTGTGTGTATGCAACTGGCTGTGTGTGTGTGTGTGTGTATGCAACTGGCTGTGTATGTGGTGTGTGTGTGTGTATGCAACTGGCTGTGTATGTGGTGTGTGTGTGTGTGTGTATGCAACTGGCTGTGTATGTGGTGTGTGTGTGTGTATGCAACTGGCTGTGTATGTGGTGTGTGTGTGTGTGTGTGTATGCAACTGGCTGTGTGTGTGTGTGTATGCAACTGGCTGTGTATGTGGTGTGTGTGTGTATGCAACTGGCTGTGTATGTGGTGTGTGTGTGTGTGTGTGTGTGTGTGTGTGTGTGTGTGTGTATGCAACTGGCTGTGTATGTGGTGTGTGTGTGTGTGTGTGTGTATGCAACTGGCTGTGTGTGTGTGTGTGTGTGTGTATGCAACTGGCTGTGTATGTGGTGTGTGTGTGTATGCAACTGGCTGTGTATGTGGTGTGTGTGTGTATGCAACTGGCTGTGTATGTGGTGTGTGTATGCAACTGGCTGTGTATGTGGTGTGTTTGTGTGTATGCAACTGGCTGTGTATGTGGTGTGTGTGTGTGTGTGTGTGCAACTGGGTGTGTATGCAACTGGCTGTGTATGTGGTGTATGTGTATGCAACTGGCTGTGTATGTGGTGTGTGTATGTATGTAACTCTGTGTATGTGGTGTGTGTATGTAACTGGATGTGTTTTTGGTGTGTGTGTGTGTAACTGGCTGTGTTTTTGGTGTGTGTATGCAACTGGCTGTGTATGTGGTGTGTGTGTATGCAACTGGCTGTGTATGTGGTGTGTGTATGTATGTAACTCTGTGTATGTGGTGTGTGTATGTAACTGGCTGTGTTTTTGGTGTGTGTTTAACTGGCTGTGTGTGTGTGTGTGTATGCAACTGGCTGTGTGTGTGTGTGTGTGTATGCAACTGGCTGTGTGTGTGTGTGTGTATGCAACTGGCTGTGTGGGTGTGTGTGTATGCAACTGGCTGTGTGGGTGTGTGTGTATGCAACTGGCTGTGTGTGTGTGTGTATGCAACTGACTGTGTGTGGTGTGTGTATGCAACTGGCTGTGTGTGGTGTGTGTATGCAACTGGCTGTGTGTGGTGTGTGTGTGTGTGTATGCAACTGGCTGTGTGTGGTGTGTGTGTGTGTGTATGCAACTGGCTGTGTGTGGTGTGTGTGTGTATGCAACTGGCTGTGTGTGGTGTGTGTGTGTGTGTGTATGAAACTGGCTGTGTGTGGTGTGTGTGTGTATGAAACTGGCTGTGTGTGTGGTCTGTGTGTGTGTGTGTATTCAACTGGCTGTGTGTGTGTGTGTGTGTGTGTATTCAACTGGCTGTGTGTGTGTGTGTGTGTATGCAACTGGCTGTGTGTGTGTGTGTATGCAACTGGCTGTGTGTGTGTGTGTGTGTGTGTGTGTGTGTGTGTGTATGCAACTGGCTGTGTATGTGGTGTGTGTGTGTATGCAACTGGCTGTGTATGTGGTGTGTGTGTGTGTATGCAACTGGCTGTGTATGTGGTGTGTGTGTGTGTATGCAACTGGCTGTGTATGTGGTGTGTTTGTGTGTATGCAACTGGCTGTGTATGTGGTGTGTGTGTGTGTGCAACTGGGAGTGTATGCAACTGGCTGTGTATGTGGTGTGTGTGTATGCAACTGGCTGTGTATGTGGTGTGTGTATGTATGTAACTCTGTGTATGTGGTGTGTGTATGTAACTGGCTGTGTTTTTGGTGTGTGTGTGTGTAACTGGCTGTGTTTTTGGTGTGTGTATGCAACTGGCTGTGTATGTGGTGTGTGTGTATGCAACTGGCTGTGTATGTGGTGTGTGTATGTATGTAACTCTGTGTATGTGGTGTGTGTATGTAACTGGCTGTGTTTTTGGTGTGTGTTTAACTGGCTGTGTGTGTGTGTGTGTGTGTATGCAACTGGCTGTGTGTGTGTGTGTGTATGCAACTGGCTGTGTGGGTGTGGGTGTATGCAACTGGGTGTGTGTGTGTGTGTGTGTGTGTGTGTGTATGCAACTGGCTGTGTGTGTGTGTGTATGCAACTGGCTGTGTGTGTGTGTGTGTGTATGCAACTGGCTGTGTGTGGTGTGTGTATGCAACTGGCTGTGTGTGGTGTGTGTGTGTGTGTGTATGCAACTGGCTGTGTGTGGTGTGTGTGTGTGTGTGTGTGTATGCAACTGGCTGTGTGTGGTGTGTGTGTGTGTGTATGCAACTGGCTGTGTGTGGTGTGTGTGTGTATGCAACTGGCTGTGTGTGGTGTGTGTGTATGAAACTGGCTGTGTGTGTGGTGTGTGCGTGTGTGTGTATTCAACTGGCTGTGTGTGTGTGTGTGTATTCAACTGGCTGTGTGTGTGTGTGTGTATTCAACTGGCTGTGTGTGTGTGTGTGTATTCAACTGGCTGTGTGTGTGTGTGTGTGTGTGTGTGTGTGTGTGTATGCAACTGGCTGTGTGTGTGTGTGTGTGTATGCAACTGGCTGTGTGTGTGTGTGTGTGTGTATGCAACTGGCTGTGTGTGTGTGTATGCAACTGGCTGTGTGTGTGTGTGTGTATGCAACTGGCTGTGTGTGTGTGTATGCAACTGGCTGTGTATGTGGTGTGTGTGTGTGTATGCAACTGGCTGTGTATGTGGTGTGTGTGTGTGTATGCAACTGGCTGTGTATGTGGTGTGTGTGTATGCAACTGGCTGTGTATGTGGTGTGTGTGTGTATGCAACTGGCTGTGTATGTGGTGTGTGTGTGTATGCAACTGGCTGTGTATGTGGTGTGTGTGTATGCAACTGGCTGTGTATGTGGTGTGTGTGTGTATGCAACTGGCTGTGTGTGTGGTGTGTGTGTGTATGCAACTGGCTGTGTGTGTGGTGTGTGTGTGTATGCAACTGGCTGTGTGTGTGTGTATGAAACTGGCTGTGTGTGTGGTGTGTGTGTGTGTATGAAACTGGCTGTGTGTGTGTGTATGAAACTGGCTGTGTGTGTGGTGTGTGTGTGTGTATGAAACTGGCTGTGTGTGTGGTGTGTGTGTGTGTATGAAACTGGCTGTGTGTGTGGTGTGTGTGTGTGTATGAAACTGGTTGTGTGTGTATGAAACTGGGTGTGTGTGTGTGGTGTGTGTGTGTATGAAACTGGGTGTGTGTGTGTGGTGTGTGTGTGTATGAAACTGGCTGTGTGTGTGTGTGTGTGTGTGTGTGTATGCAACTGGCTGTGTATGTGGTGTGTGTGTATGCAACTGGCTGTGTGTGTGTATGCAACTGGCTGTGTGTGTATGCAACTGGCTGTGTGTGTGTGTGTGTATGCAACTGGCTGTGTGTGTGTGTATGCAACTGGTTGTGTATGTGGGGTGTGTGTGTGTGTGTGTGTGTATGCAACTGGCTGTGGATGTGGTGTGTGTGTCTATGCAACTGGCTGTGGATGTGGTGTGTGTGTGTATGCAACTGGCTGTGGATGTGGTGTGTGTGTGTGTATGCAACTGGCTGTGGATGTGGTGTGTGTGTGTGTATGCAACTGGCTGTGGATGTGGTGTGTGTGTGTATGCAACTGGCTGTGGATGTGGTGTGTGTGTGTATGCAACTGGCTGTGTATGTGGTGTGTGTATGTATGTAACTCTGTGTATGTGGTGTGTGTATGTATGTAACTCTGTGTATGTGGTGTGTGTATGTAACTGGCTGTGTTTTTGGTGTGTGTGTAACTGGCTGTGTTTTTGGTGTGTGTGTGTGTGTATGCAACTGGCTGTGTATGTGGTGTGTGTGTGTGTGTGTGTATGCAACTGGCTCTGTGCATGGTGCGTGTGTGTGTGCAACACGCTGTGTAAGTGGTGTGTGTGTGTATGCAATTGGTTGTGTAAGTGGTGTGTGTCTGTGTGAATGCAACTGGCTGTGTATGTGGTGTGTGTGAATGCAACTGGCTGTGTATGTGGTGTGTGTGTATGCAACTGGCTGTGTATGTGGTGTGTGTGTGTGTATGCAACTGGCTGTGTATGTGGTGTGTGTGTGTGTATGCAACTGGCTGTGTATGTGGTGTGTGTGTGTGTATGCAACTAGCTGTGTATGTGGTGTGTGTGTGTATGCAACTAGCTGTGTATGTGGTGTGTGTGTGTATGCAACTAGCTGTGTATGTGGTGTATGTGTATGTAACTGGCTGTGTATGTGGTGTATGTGTATGTAACTGGCTGTGTGTGTGGTGTGGTGTGTGTGTGTGTGTGTGTGTGTGTGTGTATGCAACTGGCTGGGTGTATGCAACTGGCTGTGTATGTGGTGTGTGTGTGTGTATGCAACTGGCTGTGTATGTGGTGTGTGTATGTATGTAACTGGCTGTGTTTTTGGTGTGTGTGTAACTGGCTGTGTTTTTGGTGTGTGTGTGTGTATGCAACTGGCTGTGTATGTGGTGTGTGTGTGTGTGTGTGTGTGTATGCAACTGGCTCTGTGCACGGTGCGTGTGTGTGTGTGTATGCAACACGCTGTGTAAGTGGTGTGTGTGTGTATGCAATTGGTTGTGTATGTGGTGTGTGTCGGTGTGAATGCAACTGGCTGTGTATGTGGTGTGTGTCTGTGTATGCAACTAGCTGTGTATGTGGTGTATGTGTATGTAACTGGCTGTGTATGTGGTGTGTGTATGTATGTAACTCTGTGTATGTGGTGTGTGTATGTAACTGGCTGTGTTTTTGGTGTATGTGTGTGTGTGTGTAACTGGCTGTGTTTTTGGTGTGTGTGTATGCAACTGGCTGTGTGTGTATGCAACTGGCTGTGTGTGTGTGTATGCAACTGGCTGTGTGTGTGTGTGTATGCAACTGGCTGTGTGTGTGTGTATGCAACTGGCTGTGTGTGTGTGTATGCAACTGGCTGTGTGTGTGTGTATGCAACTGGCTGTGTGTGGTGTGTGTATGCAACTGGCTGTGTGTGTGTGTATGCAACTGGCTGTGTGTGGTGTGTGTATGCAACTGGCTGTGTGTGGTGTGTGTATGCAACTGGCTGTGTGTGGTGTGTGTATGCAACTGGCTGTGTGTGGTGTGTGTATGCAACTGGCTGTGTGTGGTGTGTGTATGCAACTGGCTGTGTGTGTGGTGTGTGTGTGTATGAAACTGGCTGTGTGTGTGGTGTGTGTGTGTATGCAACTGGCTGTGTGTGTATGCAACTGGCTGTGTGTGTGGTGTGTGTGTATGCAACTGGCTCTGTGCGTGGTGTGTGTGTGTGTGTATGCAACTGGCTCTGCGTGGTGTGTGTGTATGCAACTGGCTGTGTATGTGGTGTGTGTGTTTGTATGCAACTGGCTGTGTATGTGGTGTGTGTGTGTGTGTGTGTGTGTATGCTACTGGCTGTGTATGTGGTGTGTGTATGCAACCGGCTGTGTATGTGTGTGTGTGTATGCAACTGGCTGTGTATGTGTGTCTGTATGCAACCGGCTGTGTATGTGTGTGTGTGTATGCAACTGGCTGTGTGTGTGTGTGTGTATGCAACTGGCTGTGTATGTGGTGTATGTGTATGCAACTGGCTGTGTGTGGTGTATGTGTGTGTATGCAACTAGCTGTGTGTGTGTATGAAACTGGCTGTGTGCGTGGTGTGTGTGTGTATGCAACTGGCTCTGTGCGTGGTGTGTGTGTGTATGCAACTGGCTCTGTGCGTGGTGTGTGTGTGTATGCAACTGGCTCTGTGCGTGGTGTGTGTGTGTGTATGCAACTGGCTCTGTGCGTGGTGTGTGTGTGTATGCAACTGGCTCTGTGCGTGGTGTGTGTGTGTGTATGCAACTGGCTGTGTATGTGGTGTGTGTGTGTGTGTGTGTATGCAACTGGCTGTGTATGTGGTGTGTGTGTGTGTGTGTATGCAACTGGCTGTGTATGTGGTGTGTGTGTGTGTGTGTGTATGCAACTGGCTGTGTATGTGGTGTGTGTGTATGCAACTGGCTGTGTATGTGTGTGTGTATGCAACTGGCTGTGTGTGTGTGTGTGTGTGTATGCAACTGGCTGTGTATGTGTGTGTGTGTATGCAACTGGCTGTGTATGTGTGTGTGTGTATGCAACTGGCTGTGTATGTGTGTGTGTGTGTGTATGCAACTGGCTGTGTATGTGTGTGTGTGTGTGTGTATGCAACTGGCTGTGTATGTGTGCGTGTGTGTATGCAACTGGCTGTGTATGTGTGTGTGTGTGTGTGTATGCAACTGGCTGTGTGTGTGTGTGTATGCAACTGGCTGTGTGTGTGTGTATGCAACTGGCTGTGTATGTGTGTGTGTGTATGCAACTGGCTGTGTGTGTGTGTGTGTGTGTGTATGCAACTGGCTGTGTATGTGGTGTCTGTATGCAACTGGCTGTGTATGTGGTGTGTGTATGCAACTGGCTGTGTATGTGTGGTTTGTGTGTATGTATGCAACTTGCTGTGTATGCGGTGTGTGTGTGTGTGTGTTTGTATGCAACTTGCGGTGTGTGTGTTTGTATACAACTGGCTATGTATGTGGTGTGTGTGTATGCTAAATTAAGTTTGTCCAGTAATCGTAGCGCTGACTATGGGTGGTTCTACCATAGGTGCACTGTCTTACTGGTGTCCATTTTTTGTGGTTACTGGCAATACACTTATTCGGACCAGCCCTTTAAAAAAAATGCTCAAAAAAAGTGTGCCGGCATAGACACTGGCTGGGGAGATCAAAAGATCCCCCCTCGCCATAATCTCTGTGCGAGAAGGCAGCATGGTGTCTGTGCAATGCATCCTTCCATGCTGCCTTTCTCACGCTAACCGCGCACTGGTCTGACGTCAGATCGCCGGGTTCCCATGACCTTTCAGTGCTCAAAGTTCAGATCAGTCCGCGGGGAGTGCGAGAGAGGCAGAAGCCAGGTGAGTACTGGGGAAAGTGGGAGGAGGCATTTTAATGGGCATACTGACTGTGGCATGTTAAAAGGCAAAGTGACCTATTAATGGGCATACTGACTGTGGCATGTTAAAAGGCAAAGTGACCTATTAATGGGCATACTGACTGTGGCATGTTAAAAGGCAAAGTGACCTATTAATGGGCATACTGACTGTGGCATGTTAAAAGGCAAAGTGACCTATTAATGGGCATACTGACTGTGGCATGTTAAAAGGCAAAGTGACCTATTAATGGGCATACTGACTGTGGCATGTTAAAAGGCAAAGTGACCTATTAATGGGCATACTGACTGTGGCATGTTAAAAGGCAAAGTGACCTATTAATGGGCATACTGACTGTGGCATGTTAAAAGGCAAAGTGACCTATTAATGGGCATACTGACGGTGGCATGTTAAAAGGCAAAGTGACCTATTAATGGGCATACTGACTGTGGCATGTTAAAAGGCAAAGTGACCTATTAATGGGCATACTGACTGTGGCATGTTAAAAGGCAAAGTGACCTATTAATGGGCATACTGACTGTGGCATGTTAAAAGGCAAAGTGACCTATTAATGGGCATACTGACTGTGGCATGTTAAAAGGCAAAGTGACCTATTAATGGGCATACTGACTGTGGCATGTTAAAAGGCAAAGTGACCTATTAATGGGCATACTGACTGTGGCATGTTAAAAGGCAAAGTGACCTATTAATGGGCATACTGACTGGGGCATGTTAAAAGGCAAAGTGACCTATTAATGGGCATACTGACTGGGGCATGTTAAAAGGCAAAGTGACCTATTAATGGGCATACTGACTGGGGCATGTTAAAAGGCAAAGTGACCTATTAATGGGCATACTGACTGGGGCATGTTAAAAGGCAAAGTGACCTATTAATGGGCATACTGACTGGGGCATGTTAAAAGGCAAAGTGACCTATTAATGGGCATACTGACTGTGCATGTTAAAAGGCAAAGTGACCTATTAATGGGCATACTGACTGTGGCATGTTAAAAGGCAAAGTGACCTATTAATGGGCATACTGACTGTGGCATGTTAAAAGGCAAAGTGACCTATTAATGGGCATACTGACTGTGGCATGTTAAAAGGCAAAGTGACCTATTAATGGGCATACTGACTGTGGCATGTTAAAAGGCAAAGTGACCTATTAATGGGCATACTGACTGTGGCATGTTAAAAGGCAAAGTGACCTATTAATGGGCATACTGACTGTGGCATGTTAAAAGGCAAAGTGACCTATTAATGGGCATACTGACTGTGGCATGTTAAAAGGCAAAGTGACCTATTAATGGGCATACTGACTGTGGCATGTTAAAAGGCAAAGTGACCTATTAATGGGCATACTGACTGTGGCATGTTAAAAGGCAAAGTGACCTATTAATGGGCATACTGACTGTGGCATGTTAAAAGGCAAAGTGACCTATTAATGGGCATACTGACTGTGGCATGTTAAAAGGCAAAGTGACCTATTAATGGGCATAGTGTGATTAAAACATAACCTTTAACTTACAGCGTAAAATAGAAAGAAAGAAGGTAGATAGCACAGTTAGTGTCACCATGCTGTATATACCAAATATTAGTGTGCACAAGATTATTGGTTTCAAATGTAAAAATTAAAACCGTATCCCGAGCGTCTATATGAGGTGATACTAAATGTTACAGACTTAATAACGACACTTCATTTTTATTCATCATAGGTACTTTGTATCCATACTTTTTTGTGGCTTGTGAAGCTGCTAGTTTTGGGATTGACTCTTTGGGGCTGCATATTATCACAGAAAATGAATACATAACAAATAAGTCACATGTTTTATTCTTTATTGTGTCCAAACGCAGTCCTTCATAGTCTCTCCCTGAGATTAGGAGTGTGCCTTTAGTCACATTCCTTACTTTAATAGCAGTCCTTACCATTAGGCTACTCTGCCATATCAATTACATTTGGGATACCCAGCCTCGGATGCTCTTGCCTGTAAACCCTGTTAAGGGTAGTAAAGGTTAGTGCAATAATAGGGACGGTCTATTCCCGCAGGTTTAGTGGTAAATAGCCTGCCGTCTTCAGCTATACCGTCTAAAACGGTCCAAATATCATTTTTTAAAATGCCCTCAATATGCTTTCCCCCAATTTAGATCTTAGAATCAAGGCTAGGGTCCCAAGCAGTGTGCCCGACGCGCGGTTCGCCTCAGCTCCTGCTGTATTGTGCACAGCTGTCTCAAGGGCTCAAACGAGACTGATCAATAGTTCAGAAGTTGAAATATTCCCGCTTTCGTTCCAGATTGGCTGCCCATTCATTCTTGTTTAGCCAGACAACTAGATTTAAGCTCTAGGACTAAAAAAATATTTACTCATAATCTAATCCTGGGTAAGGTTGCCGATTAATTTTAAGGATGAATTATTGGCAACCTAACCCAAGAACAGATTATGAGTAAATATTTTTTTTAGTCCTAGGGGTTAAATCTAATTGTATTTTGTAGTTCAGAGGAAATAAGATGAATACAAACTATTAGACCAACTATCCTCTTACTTTCCCCCTTTCCTGTTCTTTCTGCTCTTTTTTTCTTCGAACCCAAGGCACATCAGTGATAGGGCGTACACAGAGGTGAAGTCTACCTTGCTTTACTGCTCCCCTCTGAGATAGTGCTGTCACTAGCCATTACTGTAGAATCAGCCACTCACTTTTGAATTTTTGGGGTGGGCATGGCAAATTAAATCAAGATTTGCTACACTAGACACCAGTTACTTGGTTGTGGTCACACTAACATTCTCCTTATAGATATAGATCCCAAATAAAATACTTCTTCATTAGCCCTGCCTTGTACACTCAAAATCTGTGGATTCACAAGTGGAAATACATGTAGTGAAAATAACCTTACAATCATAGTGTTTTTAGATTATGTTAAAATTTCCTAAATAATAATTATAGTAATATAAAATAATTATACTACAGCAATGTTTCATATTCATATATATATAGCCGAACTCTGCTCAATGTGTAGAATTTCTACCTTGCTATGTTAAGTATTATTTGCATTGTTATTAACCTATTGTCCAGCTATGCAGAGTGTAAAGTATTACTTATACTTTCACCAGATTTCCAAAAAGAAGATATCGTATTCCAGTATCATCTAATTACAAGACTGCTCCAAGAAATATGGCTGAAGATTTAACTATAAAAAAAGAAATTTGGGATGAAACCCATATATCTGCTCACAGAGAGGAGTTAGGAAATGAAACTTTGGTTCCTCACATCCACGGAATCCAAAATCTGCAAGACGATCAGAAGACGTCAGAAGAAAATGGTGAAAATACTAAACATAACGAGAGCGTTAAGAGAAATCAGAGAAAAGTAACTTTCCATGGAGTAAACGACACGCCAGATGGATGTCAGGAAGTCGTTGCTGGCAAAACAAATCTCATTGGTCACCAGACTGAGGAAATTCACAGGGACAAACGGCTTGCGTGTCCTGATTGTGGGAAATGTTTTATTTCAAAATCGGCACTCATTATACACGAGCGAGTACACACGGGTGAGAAGCCTTTTGCATGTTCTGAATGTGGGAAATATTTTACCACAAAGTCATCTCTTACCATGCATGAGAAAATTCACACCGGCGAAAAGCCATTTGTCTGTTTTGAATGTGGGAAAGGCTTTTCCAGAAAGTCAAAGCTCTCACTTCATGAGAGAATCCACACAGGAGAGAGGCCATTTGGATGCTCTGAGTGTGAGAAATGTTATACCACAAAGTCTCAGCTTGTTCTACACAAGAGAATTCACAATGGAGCAAAACCTTTCACATGTTCTCAATGTGGGAAATGCTTTAACACAAAGTCAGAACTTATTGTACATGACCGAATCCACACGGGAGCCAAACCATTTGCATGTTCAGAATGCGGGAAACGTTTTATTGTAAAGTCAGAGCTTCTGATACACGAGAGATATCACACGGGAGAGAGGCCATTTGCGTGTTCTGTATGCGGGAAACGTTTTATCAGAAAGTCAAAGTTGAACATGCACATGAGAACTCACTCCAGAGAGATACTTTTTGCATGTTCTGAATGTGAGAAATCTTTCACTACAAAGTCAGACCTCATGATACATGAACGAACTCACACTGGAGAGAAGCCTTTCCCATGCTCTGAATGTGGCAGACGCTTCACCAAAAAGTCAAAGCTTATTGAACACGAGAGAGTCCACACAGGAGACAGACCATTTTCATGTTTTCAGTGTGGAAAATGTTTTACATCAAAGTCAGAGTTTCTCATCCATGAGAGACTCCACACAGGACAGAAGCCGTTTGCATGTTCTGAATGTGGGAAAAGTTTTACAGTCAGTAAATATCTGCACAAACACCTGAGAATTCACACTGGGGAGAGGCCATTTGCCTGCTCAGAATGCGGGAAATGTTTTGCAGTAAAGTCTGTGCTCACTGGACATATGAAAATTCACACCGGGGAAAAGCCATTTCCATGTCCTGAATGTGGAAAATGCTTTACTACCAATCAAGATCTCGTTCGACATGAAAGAATCCACACTGGAGTGAAGCCATTTGCCTGTTCTGAGTGTGGGAAATGTTTTATCCGGAAGTCTGACCTTTCTGCACATGAGAGGATCCACACGGGAGAAAAGCCATATGTATGTTCTGAATGCGGGAAAGGATTCACGGCAAATAAAGATCTTCTCAGACACAACAAAACTCACACGGGGGAGAAGCCGTTTTCCTGCTCAGAGTGTGGGAAAGGGTTTAAAACCAAGTCGGAACTTACTGTACATATGAAAATTCACACCGGAGAAAAGCCCTTTTCTTGTTCTGAATGTGGGAAAGCATTTAAAACGAGGACGGAACTTGCCATACATGAGAGAGTGCATACGGGTGAAAGGCCTTATGCATGTTCTGTGTGTGAGAAGCGCTTTAACACAAGTTCGCAGCTCAGTGTACATGGGAGAACTCACACAAGAGAGAAGCGAATTGTATGTTCTTAGCATGCGAAATGTTTTACGTGAATGTCAGAGCTTGTTATACATGAGAGAATACACTTTATACTATAATACTATTTGGTATAGTCTAAATATGGGAACTCTTTGTCATTAAAGAACAGCTGTCAACAAAAAAACATGATGTGCAATTGATGCATTGCTTCCAGGGTCCTTTTAGAAATGCTTTGATGAAAGAATAAACAAATAACGAATAAAGTACCTAATTTAGCCATCTTTGCTCCATATAGCAGGGTGCAGACATCTTTGGTGAGATCGTCCTTCACCATCTAACTAAAGATTCTAATGTCTGCCCTCGATAACTGTTATACAGAGCAGAGAGGGCTCAGTAAGGTACTTTATTTATTTGCTTTCATTAAAACATGTCTATGTAAAATGCCTACACTTCATGCAATCTTTCACAGAACATAATTTTTTTGGCTGACATTTGTGTATTGATTGTGTGGAATATTTTACCAGTAAAGTTAGCTTGCAGCTATATTTTTCAGAAATAACTCTGGAAGAGTAAATATAACGAATAAATACAAAAGTAGTGGTTGCAGACTAGAAAGTAATAATTTATATCTCATTAATAGCCACATCAGTTAATCCGCCTACCAGGCTCTTTATTAAGATCAATAGTCAATTACCTGATTATTTGTGTGCACACCACTCACACATGCAAAAGAAAAACCCAAAAAACAATTGTATATGTAGGGTCAGGGTTATAGTGACATCCATGGGAAACTGTGGGCTATTTATAGAATACCTGAACCATATAGTGTTGGGAAGTAAATAGTTATATAGTTGTATAATGACAGTTGTGCTTTTTTAATTCATCTCTTTACAATGTAGGGGGTTGAACCTAAGCCAAACAGTGTTTAGTTCTCTGAAACTTGTGATTTTGGATGTATTAACCATAACCCTAATAATTATGGTGGTAAAAAGAACACTATCATATCTATAACATTCCACTTCTTGCTATTACACCATGAATACACTGGTTATGTTCTCATAAGTGGTTCTCTAAAAATCCATATTCACCATCTTGCTAACCATATACCATGTACACAGCGTGAAACACAAAGAAATACAGTAATCCGTATTCCATGTACAATGTATTTCCCCAAGCTTCCCAGTCACCCCACAATAATTTGATGTCTTGTGTCTCATGAAGCTTGTTTTATTGCAGCAGCCAGGCTGGATAAATTCTCCTTCTCCTTCATTGATGGCAATATAGTGTTTGAAGGGCGTGGACATCTGGTCTAGATTTAATGTGATGGACATCTATGGAATCAGAATAGACAGGTTAATGAATCATAATTTAATAATACAGTTTTATTATTACCATGACAAACCTCTTCCTTCTACTGCATTAGACCTTGGTAATCCCCACACTTTCAATCCTATTTATATTTTTGTGGGGTGTTTTGATTGCTACTACAGTATATCCGTTCTAAACGAAGATGTGCGCCACATTCATTCGTCCACACTCACTACCCAGTTGTACTCCAACCCTCTATGGTTCACTAATCAGTGAGTATAAGGGTGCGTCTATCCAGACCTACTGCCTCCTACAGGAAAGATAAACCTCTGTTAATCCCTCCCACCACCCCAGATTTATTTAAAATAAAACATAAAATAAAAAAGTTTCCCACTGATTTGGGCGAGGTTATCTCTAAATGTCACCCTAAAACAAAATGTATTGTCACCTTACAGGTAAGCCTGGCATATAGAGCTGTACCCTAAGAGCTTGTGTAAAAGTTCTACCAGACCCCCTTATGACATACTTGGGGATAGTGTATGAACCTATTAGGGTTATATCCTATAGCAGACAACCCCCAAACACTCAGAAAGGTAATAATATTCCTGAAGGGCTTTTTATTTGCCTTATTTTGGATCAAAAGCGGTAAACATGGTATAGGAAACGGGTTGAACCTAATGGACGCAAGTCTTTTTTTCAAACTAAACTGCTACGTAATATTAAGTTAATAAAACAATGTAATGAAATGTAACATAAAATTATTATAAACAATGCTAGTTAAACACTTGTAATATTAACGTGATAAATTATCTTTTAGTACTAAAAAAGGTACATGTTATATGCTGAACAAAAAGACTAGCAATGGGTTTGTCCAAGTGAAGTTTAACTAAAGTATAAATGTTATTGAAGAAATTGATAGTTTATACTTCTAGTTCCCAGATATGATGATGATCTGCAGCTACATCTCTGGGTGAATCAGTCGGTTCCTGATGGTTCTGAAGGTAGGAAGGTTACTAACCCTAAACCCACTACAGCCGGCTAAGATTTTGGGCCTGTAGGCTGGGTGGATAGTTTGGTCACATCTACACTGTTCCTCAATCACTGCAACAGTCTCTCTAGCTAGCTTCAAACATAGTACAAAAATGTGTTCTGGAGGACAGACAGAGATTTGGATGACAGTCTTTCAGCTCTTTAAGGAAAACTTCCCTGTTACAGGTTTTACTTGTTTAGATATAGGGTTAGATCAGTGTGATATGCACTTGGGATTTGAGGAATTGTTTATTAAGAGATGATATTCAATCAATGTACAACTTGTATTTTAATGACATTTATAATAAATATTGAATTTAACATTATTTTTTGGAATTAAAGTCTTAAAATTATCGAACATTGAAATGAACATAATTGACGTTATCTGTAGACTGTATTGAATAAAAACATTCTAAACCTTGAATTTGTGCCTGTCTGGTTGTCTCAGCGAGGAGTTCTACGACAGAGATCATATGCAGTCACATTACAGGCCTAAGGAGGTTAAGGCACAGCCGCATTCTTCACCCAAAAAATGTTATCAAGCTGGCTGCACGCCCAGTTTTCTGGAACAAAATGTTTAGACCATTGTTGCCTTTGATGCCATTTCATGTTCCTTGTTATTTTGTCACGGCCTTGTCTACTTGCCAATAAATCAAGGTTAATATACTTTAGGTTAATATATTTTTTGTTTTACCCCTATGTAAATGGCAGTTACCTATTTTAATGTATTAAATGTTATTTTTCGTGCCCAAAAATCACCAAAATTAATGCTGCCAAAAATCGATGCACCAATCATAACATACTTAGGAGAGAAGAACAAATCGACTGCATTACCTGTTAATGATTGGGAGAGTATGTGATTTTATTATACCTAACCCTAAGGCCACACTGCCTGCACTCTGCTCAAAAGATATAAAGGCAACCTTACTGCCCGGGTGCTGGTGGCATCAAAATACATAGTAGTCCATAGAAAACAGCTGCATTATTGGGCCTCCTATAGAAAAATCAATAAGGTTAATTGAAAAATATTGATGGAATCAACACAGTATGTAGGGCATGAAAGGGACCGAGTCTAGCTGAGGGGTCTTCTCAGCAACGTCTCTGCATACACGGCAATGTATCTTTAAGGGTTGACTTCTCGTGGTGGGAGTTGTTCTCAATAACACGCGTGGAGAGCCAAAGAAAGCAGACACAAGTTCTTTATCCTTTAACTCTGACTCTTTATTGATTTAACATTCATATTTATACCCCAAATTAAGGAGGTGGCTGCTTCAATCTCATTGGTTATAATGTATGTGCACATATGATTAGAGGCGTGCAGATATATGAATAGAGGCGTGTAGAGGTGTGTTAGCCGTCTGTATACTAAATAACTGTTACACGCTTTTAGAGTGGAAAGTTCCAGAATTGAAAAGGAATCTGCTGACAACGAGAAAAGATTTGTTGATTACACCTTGGCCTTGGACAGTGAGACAAACAGTGGCCTAATCAACAAAACTGTTACATCAAACAATAATGAAATATATCATGTGGGTTATAAAAGAAATAGTGATACTATAATACTATTAACATAGAGTTCCAGGCCTTCAGCCAACTTCTCTCCTCCTGGTCCTCCTAGTAACATTTCAAGGCTACGATAAGAAATTAATACATGTTTCTGATACAATTAAGCTGAACAGTGTAAAAGCAAAATCAGCTCTTTCAGTTAACCCTCTCAATGTTAGGCTAATCCAGTTAACCCTTGCAATCCCAGGTTAACCCTTCAGGGCATCCCATTGAATTTCTGCTGCAACATCTCCAATTTACTCTGGAATTAAACTTCTTCAGATTTGAGGAGTCTTTTTATATACAATGTTCAGGTATGGCAATGGGGGCATCTCTTCTTCCTGTATTTGGAGAGAACATAGGCTTATATTGCCGCATCACTGATGACATGTTTCCTGATCTGGCGTCCGCAGACAGATCCTGCTCTTTTGGCGATGAATTTCCATTCTGACAGAATTCAACTTCTGCAGAAAATATATCCAGTGAAAGTGGAGTTAAGAAATAACTACTGTTTTTTTTAGAGAATTTCATTTCTGGGCATTGAGTTAACTCCCTGCTGTTCACTCTATTTAGAAAACCAACAGATAGAAACACCTTGCTTCATGCAGAACATTTCCATGAAGAAATCACTCCCCTACTCATAATTAAGGGTCTTTAGCAACAATACAGATGAGTAATAAGAATGTTCAACTTCTAGAGATGGCACAGAGATTTGACCAAAGGGGTTATCACCGCAGCCTAATTCAACCAGAACTGCAAAAGAGTTGAGAGTGAGGAATCGCTGAACAAAGAGCCGACACAATACAATCCGGAATCTCAGAGTCTCAAACAGATTGGGAGAAGGAACTGGAACATAATCGACAATGACAAATTCTTGGACCCAATATGTTATAATCCCCCTCTGTTTTGTTACATAAGGGGTACCAACCTCTCAGAAAGTCTGAACCTAGTAAATGTTACGATGCAAAAATATCAAAAATACTGGTAGCTTTAGATGTCTAGGGGGTGGTGTGTCACCTGCAGGGCCGGCCCTTTAATGGGGCAGACAGCTGCCAAAGGCGGCACTTTGCTGCTCTGTGCAGTGTTTTTTTTTCTTCTGATCTTTTCTGTGTCCAGGGGAGCTCTGATAGACGGAGGTCTCAGCCAATCAGGTGAGACCTCTCAACTCTCCTGATTGGCTGAGAGTTCAGAAGCCTCCTGTGATTGGCTCAGTCACACAAGGAGCTCAAAGAAAAGAGATGCCAGGTAAGGTAAAAACTGACAGTGAGTGTGTATGTGTCAGTGTGAGTGACACTATATGTGTGTGAGTGAGGGGATAAAGGGTTAACGCCTCTGATACTGCCTATATCTTTTTTTTTAATGAACCATCACCAACTAGCAAAGTAACACATTGACCGCATACTCCACTTCCCAGAGGTGGGGACCGGTCCAAGAAACAACTCCAATGGGAGAATGTCTGTATTGGGATTCTGTATACTGTGTCCCCCAGGGAAGGAACATATCTTACTATAATCTTTTTGCCATCTCGGTAATAGTCACTCTCTAGTTGGATTATTTTGTCAATGTTCTAATGTATTTGTGATATACATAGATATTCTTTTTTCATTTATGTGCTAATGTATTTAATAGTTTTTTTGCTCTCTCTCGGTTGCTTCCTTTTGCTTTCCCACTACTATGTTGTCATAGGGTTAGGTTTATCTGCTATCTTCTTCTTTGCTATACTATATGTCTGTAGCTTTTATGCTGTCTATTGCCCACATTAATATATTTATTTTTCATCTCTTTGCAGATTCTATTTGCGATTTCCCCCTGACCGCAGCTTATCTGTCACATGCTGTGTTTTAGACTTTAGAATATGTCCAGTGCACTCAGTGTCACTTACAGTACATGTTTTGTTTATTGTTTACTATGGTGATGGGTTGAGGGGCGGAGCTTAGACGCAACTCTGCGCCCCTCTGGTTTTGCCCTTTTGGGTTTCCGCTCTCTGCTGGTGGTGGCTGTCAGGCTGCATCTTCATGGGTGGTAAGTTATTGCACTCTATTTTCTGATAAAAGGCACGTTTAGGTAGGTTGTCTTTAAAATGGGGTATTTTGTGTGACCACTTCTAATAAATCTAATTGATGTTTCTATATAACACACAAGCATGAAGCTGTTTTCTATGGACTACTATGTATGGATCGCCTGGCACCCCGACTGGGTACCTCCGTTAAAGGATGCTCCTAGCGCTTCCTGAGGACTCCAAGCACTCTGGCAGACACCACAATCACTGAACCGGAGAAACAAATAAATTCTCCCAAGCATATGAATGCTGTAGACAGTTGAATAGGAACCATACGAATAGGTTTACTCTCCTAGCAGTCAAACTGGAACAGCATACAATAAATCCTTCCCCCAATAATGAGACGACACTTCACTTTGAGGGTTAAGCAGGAACTCGCTGTACTGTCACATACAGTCTCTTTTATTCCCAATCCACAAACATAGTACAGCCCACAGGGCATTACAAAACAACCAATCAATCCATACAATACACACAGACACTCCCACACAGAATCCTCCTCTCTGCATGTGATATGATTACTGAACACAATGGGTAATCTCATTATCACCGGCAGAGGAATACAGTTTTTACACAATAGTTATAACTTCTAAAATATACATGTCACAAACATAAAGCATACATTTTCATAATCCATCCATTCAGGGCAACAACATATTAAAAAATGGCACGAATCAGACCAGGGGTTCAAAAGTTAAGGGAAAGTCCTTTGTGACTAAATGAAGCATGGCTTTCTGGCCCAAACCAGTTTCAGAGTCTTCTATCCTGGAGAATAATTCAATTATCTCCCAGGACAGACACAAGACTCCATTAAGCACATGGTTGCAAAAAGACACAAAACACTTTAAAATACATAAAGTAACCTTTTCACATAACACACAGACATTTCACATATCCCCAGATAGCTGGGATCTGAGCGCACAAAACTACTGAAGAGCGCTCAGATCCTATTCACACAGTTCAATTGCTATGGAGCCGAAGTCTTTAACTACACAAATGGGCTCCATGGCATAGCTATCTGGGTTAACACATTCTCATAAAGTCTGGTCCATAGTCCAAAGGCAAGAGGCGAGCAAGCAGCCCCCTCCAAGGACACGTGGGGAGGCCGGTTTCGCCACAGTATGTATATTTGTATAACTTTACTCTGCTTTTATTACGTTTTTACAGGTTCAAACAATGTATTGAATATAAATGAATTTAGAAAAAGACAAGTAATGGCTTCCAAATGCATATTTTAAAAAATTGTATTCTCAATTATTTATAAAATAGTAATAGCAAAATCGGGCCTATGTAAGAAATGTGGAGTGCCTCTAAAACTGTTATAATATATAGACACGTTTTTGGTGGTTGTGGCATGTAAGATGAGGTCATTTGAATGTCAGAAGTTACAGCAGATGACTTCTTTAGATTTTGGGAACAAGCCTTTCACTCACCTTTCCAGTATTTATTTATTTACTAACAGATATTTGAGATAAGGGTTTTTAGGACTTTTATTTTTACACAGATAGTCTATCTCCAAAACTAGGTTATACTGCAACTTTCTGGGAGAAGAGGTTGAGTGATCCACTTTCTGGGAGAAGAGGTTGAGTGATCCACTTTCTGGGAGAAGAGGTTGAGGGATCCACTTTCTGGGAGAAGAGGTTGAGTGATCCAATTTCTGGAATAAGCGGTTGAGTGATCCACTTTCTGGGAGAAGAGGTTGAGTGATCCAATTTCTGGAATAAGCGGTTGAGTGATCCACTTTCTGGGAGGTACAAACATATACCTAGTTTGGGACAGCAAGAATCAGTCTGGTCTGGGGAAGGAGAGCAGAAGAGCCTGTCCCAAGATGAAGGTACATTGAGAAGATGAAAGTATTGCCCTTTTCTGCTAAATATTAATAATGAATTAGTTGTGGTATATGATGTGTTCTGTGTATTTCTTAATATATAGAGCTTAAATATTAAGAGTAGTGATAGCTCACTCACACTAGCTGGAGACACTCAGGATATTTGTACTCCACCAGTGTTGTTCCATGTGTAGCAGGTACAAGAGAAAAGAAGATGAAGAGTCAGTAAAGCTGGATTTATTACATAAAAATTATAACATATAAAAACTGCCACATGTCTGGATAGGTTGATTCTTTCCAAATATTTAAAGAAGTCACATCCTAAGTTATATTGCTTAGTCAGATTAGTAAAATGTTTAATTTGCAAAGTATGCCTTTCTGGTGGCTAATAATGTCCATGGTTAGCTGCCCATGACTGTACCAAACAGCTATGCATCTGTTCATGATATGTTGGACATTAACAGCAGTCGCAGACAAACAGTGGAATGGAGTATCCATCCATACCTGCATTGAACACAGACTACATATGTACACAATTCAACACTAAAATATAATAACATTTCTTAACATCTCCATACTTAGCATTGCACACACTAATTTGGAATATCTTGGCCTGGGTACCCTGTGTTGAAAGTCTTGCTGTACTGACAGGCTTTTGGAGCTTGGGGAACATGGGACAACGTGGGACCCCATAGAGAAAGTCAATAATACAATTCAGGGGACAGTTAACAACCGGGAGCAAGTGGGACAGTGGTGTTTTTACAAATAAATGTTCATTGTTGCTGTACCTAATTGCTAGTAGTCCTGTCTACTATTTGGGTACAAAAAGCAAGGTTCCAGGGAAGACTTGCTGGGTGATTTCTGAGCTATAATCGGGGTTCAGGAGGTGATTTCCTACAACAGGCAGCAATGCTACCAGTCTTGGGTAGCAGTCCCATTACAGCTGCTAAATGGAAATCCACAGAAACAATACTTTTTAAAATCATAATACAAGCGATAGATTAAACCTACTCTTTCGAGCAAGCTCATCATCAACAACAGGGATTCCTATTTAAATTTTAAAAAATGTAGCAGTCCTGGATATCGTGGAAAGCTAAAAACTCATGAGGAATCACCAAACACTTTAAATTAGACCGCCTGTGCTGCGCTAACTGCTGTAAATGCACCAACTGTACACTTAGTAAATAGCAGTCACTTTGAAAAGAGACTCCTCTGAGGCCCTGGCTAGTGCCTCGGACCCAGAGGGTAAATTCCAGACACATCAGATAGTAATGAACACAACCAAGTCAAAGTGGAATATTCAGTGCCTGTAATGACTCCTCCTATCCAGAATGCACTCACAAAAGGTGAAAATAAATTACCCTGCTATCAGACTACAGGTAATAACAAGACACTATGGAAAATCAAACTTTACAATAAAAAAAACCCACACATAATTGATGTAACATTTGTATTACTATTTTCACTCCTTAGTAAAATAAATGGCAGTGTACATTATTCATGTTTAGGCTTTTATTTATTTTTCTGGTTTATTAAAGAGATCTACATAATCATTTAATGGGAAAGAAGGGAGGTCTTTAAGGATCTACTCAATAAAGAGAGAATGCAGGGAATTGAGTTGGAAAAACTCTCCAGTGCAGCTGAATGAGAGATTTTTACAACTCGGCTACTTTGGCCTTAAGTTTGAAATTCCTGTCTCAATTCTTTGCAATTCTTTCTTTTTTGAGTAAACCCTATAATTGTTTCCAGTTCTATTCTATGTATTACTTTAGTTGTGATTATGGAGAATGGCATAGTGAAGGAGGACTGGAGAGTGAAGACAGCCATGTTGCTCTCCAGGCCAATGGAAGTACTTGCAGTATTGCTTCATTCGACACGTTGGGCGGAGGTGATGAGAGAGATTATTGAGCAGTGGCCGTTTCTTAAACATCTCCAGGACTGGAAAAAGTAGAATTATACAGAGAATGTTGTCCAGTTAAGGGCAATTTGAGAGTGAATACCAGTAATACAAAACGTAACACTCTCCACACATTCAGAACATGCAATTTGATTTTCAGTAAAATGCTTCTTATATTTCCACTAGGCAAATAGCTTGTCTTCTTTGTGAATTTTCATGTGCACTGTAAGCTCTCCCTTGCTAGTAAAAGGTTTCTCACATTCAGAACATGCAAATGGTTTCTCTCCCGTGTGAGTTCTCTTGTGCAGAGTAAGCACAGACTTTCTTCTAAATCCTTTCTCACATATGAAACATGAAAAGGGTCTCTCTCCTGTGTGATGTCTCTCATGTACAGTAAGCTCTGCCTTTACAGTAAACCCTTTCCCACATTCAGAACATGCAAATGGTCTCTCTCCGGTGTGAATTCTCTTATGTATGGTAAGCTTTGGCTTTGTGGTAAAACATTTCCCACATTCAGAACATACAAATGGTCTCTCTCCGCTGTGAATTCTCTCGTGTACAGCAAGGTCAGATTTTCGGGTAAATAATTTTCCACATTCAGAACATGCAAAATGTATACCTCCCGTGTGACCTCTCTGGTGAAGCGTAAGTTCTGACTTTCTTGAAAATACTTTCTCGCATTCAGAACAAGCAAAAGGCTTCACTCCGGTGTGGATTCTCTCATGTAGGATAAGCTCCGTCTTCCTGATAAACCATTTCCCACATTCAGAACAAGTAAACGGTTTCTCTTCCTTGTGAATTTTCTCATGTACTGTAAGCTCTCCCTTGCTAGCAAAGCATTTCCCACATTCAGAACAAGCAAAAGGTTTCTCTCCCGTGTGAGTTCTCTCATGTAGAGTAAGCACAGACTTTCTGGTAAACCCTTTCCCACATTCAACACATGTAAATGGTCTCTCTCCACTGTGAACTCTCTCATGGACGGTTAGCTCGGATTTTCTGGTAAAACACTTCCCGCATTCAGAACATGCATGTGGTTTTACTCCTGTGTGAAGTCTCTCATGCTCTGTAAGCTTTGACTTGGTGGTAAAACATTTCCCACATTCAGAACATGCAAATGGTTTCTCTCCCGTGTGTATTCTTTCATGTATAATAAGGTCTCGCTTTCTGGTAAACAATTTGCCACATTCAGAACATGCAAAGTGCATATCTCCCGTGTGAACTCTCTCGTGAAGAGTAAGTTCTGACTTTCTGGAAAACACTTTCCCACATTCAAAACATGCAAACGGCTTTTCTCCCGTGTGGATTCTCTCATGTAAAATAAGTTCTGCCTTTCTGATAAACCATTTGTCACACTCAGAACACGCAAATGGTTTTTCTCCTGTGTGAATTTTCTTATGTACAGTGAGTTCTCCCTTCCTAGTAAATCCTTTCCCACATTCAGAACATGCAAATGGTTTCTCTCCTGTGTGAATTCTCTTATGTACAATTAGGTGCATCTTTCTGGTAAACCATTTGCCGCACTCGGAACATGCAAACGGTTTCTCTCCTGTGTGCGTTCTCTCATGTAGAGTAAGCTGTGCCTTGTTAGTAAACCATTTTCCGCACTCCTCACATGTAAATAGTCTCTCTCCTCTGTGAATTCTCATATGTTCATGAAAGTATGACTTTGTGCTAAACCCTTTCCCACATTCAGAACATGTAAATGGCTTTTCTCCAGTGTGAGTTTTCTCATGTAGATTAAGCTTTGACCTTGTTATAAAACACTTTCCACATTCAGAACAGGCAAATGGCCTCTCACCCGTGTGAAGTCTCATATGTTCATAGATGTATGACTTTCTTGTAAAACCTTTCCCACACAGAGAACACGCAAATGGTTTCACTCCTGTGTGCATTTGCTCATGGTCAGTAAGCTTTGATTTTGTGCTAAAATATTTCCCACATTCAGAACATGCAAATGGTTTCTCTCCTGTGTGAATTCTTATATGTTCATAAACATAAGCTTTTCTGCTAAATCCTTTCCCACATTCAGAACATGTATAAGGCTTCTCTCCGGTGTGAATTTTCTCATGTACATTGAGCTTTGCCTTTGTGATAAAACCTTTCCCACATTGAGAACACACATACGGTTTTTCTCCTGTGTGGTATCTCTTGTGAATAATAAGCTGTGACTTTATGGCAAAGCCTTTCCCACACACAGAACATACAAATGTTTTCATTCCATGTACAGTAAGCTCTGAATCCATATTACACAATTCACCACCTTCTGAACATGTAACAGATTGCTCCCCTATTTCAATCCCACTTTCCAGGAGTTTCTGTCTGCACCTGTAAATTCAATCATTAACTCATCTCGGTTTGCAGATGGACGGGATTCAGTTGACATTTTCTTCTTTACATTTGATTTATTGTCCTTGCTATAGGCACCTGTAAATGCAATTACTAACTCCTTTCTGTGTGCAATGGATGGATTTCATATGACAGCTCCGTCTTTACGTTTGATTTGTTATTGATAATTCTCACACTCTTTTCTTGCTCTGATAATACTTTGTAAAAATGTCTTCTGGTGAAATAATGTCCTTTAGAAATATGGATACTCCTTGATCCACCTGCACACAAAAAAAGACATTGTAAAGTCTTCCATAGAAGCAAGTAATTGTCATATACATAATTATATTTAATTGGTTACATTTTAGAGAAGGAAAGTTCAAAACTTAACCCCTTAAGGTTTTTCTGGACCAAAGACCAGAGCGATTTTTCAGTTTTTGAGATGTTGAAACGTAATTTTCCTCTTTGTGTTGTTTTATAACCCCTTAACCCCTTTGGATATATCTATACAGCATGCAAAACAAGGTCCTTGAGGACCATGAGGATGTATATATACGTTCCGAGTTTAAATGTAGCGCTCCTTTGTGTAACGCTACATGCCTGCAGTTATACTCAGAGTCTGCTTCGGATCCAAAGCAGTCTCCGAATGTGCCTTCACCCCCCCTGTGCATACGATCACCACAAATGTGATTGTGTTTGTTCAAACTCATTTAGGCACTGATCAGCTTTCACTGCCTATGTGTTAAAGGTGTTGCAATGATGCCTCGATCGAGGCATCATGCAACACCCATCTCTGCCCCCTCGGTGTTCGTGGGTACCGTATTAAAGAGGAGCATCCTCCTCCAATAAGGCATAGTGATAAAAAAAATCTCTTCCGTTGCTTTCAAACTGTTGCTTGACTGCCCCTAATGGCAGTTAGCAACATTACAGTGAGAAAGAAAAAAGGAAAAAGCTAACCCTAGATCTAGGGTTAGATATAGGGTTAGGGTTAGAATTAGGGTTTGTACAAGGGTTATGGTTAAATTTAGTGTTAAGGTTGGAGTCAAAAGGTCACTGTAGGAGAAAATGGTTAGGAAACCAAAAATACTAGTATGGGTTATTGCCTTATTACATGAAGAAGAAAAAAAAAGAAAAACATGGAAACATTGGTATTTCTAAATGCAGGACAAATATTAGAAACTATATAGACGGGTCCTTTTTAATAGTTTGTAATTGTGTAAAAAAAAAAAGTTAGAAAAAGGGTTAGGGTTTTTGGCATATTTTATATATTTTTGTAGTAAATTATATCTTATGATGAAAATAATAGTATCAAAAGAAAGCCCCATCTCTCCTTTAAAAAATTATATATACCGTATTTGCTCGAATATAAGACGAGGTTTTTTTCAGAGCAAATGCTCTGAAAAATCCCCCTCCTCTTACATTCGAGGTCGTCTTATAATCTGACCTCAAATTGAGGTCAGACTATAAGACTGGGATCCAGGTCCCCAGCAGAGCTGCAGGGGACCTGGATCCCCCTCTCTAGCAGCAGGGGATGTCTGCGCAACGAGCGCAGACTCCCCTGCTTCCGCCCGGCACGACCGCCGGGGCTTCTGTGAAGAAGCCGGGAACTTCCGCTTTCGTCACAGAAGTCCCGGCGAGCGTGCCGGGCGGCAGCAGGGGAGGTCTGCGCTCATCGCGCAGACTTCCTCTGCTGCCCCACTAGACACCAGGGAAAAGCGGGCAGCTGGGGGATGTCTGCACTATACGTGCAGATATCCTCCATGCTGCCCGACACCTCCGTCTATTATGACGGACCAGCTGTCCGTCATAATAGACGGAGGTGTCGGGCAGCATGGAGGATATCTGCACGTATAGTGCAGACATCCCCCAGCTGCCCCCACTAGCCACCAGGGAAAGGGGGAGATGGATAGAGAGAGACAGGGGGGGGATAGAGAGAGAGGGGGGGGGGATAGAGAGAGAGGGGGGGGGGAATAGAGAGAGAGAGAGGGGGGGAATAGAGAGAGGGGGGGAAGAGAGAGGGGGGGGATAGAGAGAGAGGGGGGATAGAGAGAGAGAGAGGGGGGGATAGAGAGAGGGGGAGAGAGATAGAGAGGGGATAGAGAGAGAGAGACTAGGGGAGGGAGGGGGGAGATAGAGAGAGAGACTACACTGGAGGGGGGAGGGAGAGAGGCCGCAAGGAAATAAAAACAAGAAATACATTTGTATAATATCAATTTTTTATTACATATTAAAAAGCAATTTACATATATACAAGTTAAACTTTTTTTTTCCTATAGGGTAGTCTTATATTCAGGCTTTTAGTTTTTTTCCTAAAGGAATATACAAAGTTTGGGGCGTCGTCTTATAATCAGGGTCGTCTTATAATCGAGCAAATACGGTAATTTGTGTGGGTGTACTGAACACGAAAAAAGAAATCACAGTTTAGCAAACGTATGACAAAAATAATGGAATTCCTGTATTCAAGGCCTATCAAATGCATCATAAGGGGGTCAATAAGGGGTCAGGAGTAGACATGTGCAAAACTAAAATTTTAGTTTCGTTTTTGTCCATTCGGACGAATATGTTATTTATTTCGTTCAAAACTAATTTCGTTCATTACTGCATTCGTTTCAGACGAAATTCGTTCATTATTTTCGTTTCTTTTTATTCATTCGTACGAATTGACCTATTTTAACCTCTCTTTCGGTTTATGGAATGTATGTAATGCTATTGGCTTTCTATAAACAGAAATAGAGTTGAAATAGGTCAATTCGTATGAATGGGGACTCTATTTCGGTTTATAGAATGCCAATAGCATTTACTACATACATTCCATAAACCGAAAGTCGTTCATTATGTCTGTTTATGGAATGTATGTAATGCTATTGGTATTCTATAAACCGACTCTATTTCATTGCACTATCGCCCACCAGCTGATGAAGAAAATTCGAAACGCGTCCTGTGGGGTGTAGCTGTTTTTCTTAGTGCATATCCTAAACTGTTCAATAGACCTGGCCAGGCGAACAGACCCAGTGGGTAAGGGATTTTTGTCATTATTAGTTTTTATGTATTATACCATTTATGTACTATTTTTGTAGCTTTTTTGGGCTTTTTATTCTGTCTATTGTTACTTATTCCCAGTGTTTTTTCTATCCATGTGATCACCCATCCATTTTGTGACTCTGGATTGTCATATTGTGTCTTTTTATGTTTATTTATATATATATATATATTCTGTTGCAATAAATTTTGTATATTTTTTTTATATATCCTATTGTCCTTGCAGTTCATTTTGCCATACTGTGTTTGTATTTACTATTAGCGCTGTCTCACTTTTATACTGAATGTATGTAATGCTATTGGTATTCTATAAACCGACTCTATTTCGGTTTATAGAATGCCAATAGCACGAATTGACGAATGATTTTCGTTTATTAACCATTCGTTCATTCTGCTTTCGTTAGTTTAGCATTTTCGTTATTCGTTTTTCGGACGAATGGACGAAAATGCTATTTTCGGCCGAAAATGCACATGTCTAGTCAGGAGAGATAAAGCTTTCATTTTATACCCTACACATAAACATAATCTACAATTTAGTATTTAAAAATACACATAAAATCCCCCCCCCCATTATTTTCCCAATTATATTCTACACAACTAGTACAACACTAACCCCCCCGCCCCCAAAAAGGAAAAAACTCTTACTAGATGTTACTAGTCAGAGCCATAAGAAACACAGCACAGGCATGCAGGGGTTAACTATAATTAAGTTAATATATTACAGTAATATAATTTAGGTATTAAAAAAAAACTTTAAAATTGAAAAATCAAAAAAAGTTTGAAAAATACAACAAAATGAAGGCTATAAAGTAGGAAGGAAACTGATCAGAGTAAAAAAAAATGTGATCAGCAAGGGAAGGGTTAACTCTCTTTTTTGTTTTTTAAACAGGAAAGTTTTTTTTTCCCCTTCACACTTGCCTGTCACTCTGTGCTTCACAATAAGTACGTGAAGTACAGGGAGTGAATTGAGAGGCAAAGTCCGTGTGTGATCACATTGAGTTTGCCATCTAATTTGCATGTTATCGTGGTGATCGACTGATCAGCGTGATCACATGCACGGAAACCCACCTATCGGGTGTCCAGGACCTTTGCCTCGGGTCCGGCTTCCTGAATTATCATAACATGGACAGAACTGAATTAGATGTCCTGGTCATGAATGAAGAAAACTGCAGAAATGTACAAAAAGTTTTAATGCTGAAAACGTGCAATATTCGTGCAAAATACACAGCGTATGAGGGTGATGCAAATCAAATCACGGGTTAAGCTCGACGCGTTTCGCACATCTAGCGTTTAGATATAAACTAAATACACTTTGTAACAAAATAATTTAAATTAAATGAAAAAAGTGATGTCATAAGGAGCGATGGACACCCACATGCCGATAGGAACAATGTGATTGAGTAGCTGCAAACTAGTGGCGTGTCATGGAGCGGAAGAAAGGCAACAGTGTTAAGTTTAAATTCAGTAACATTAAATAAACTGTGTATAGATTCCTGACAGAAATTACAAACAAATACAAGTGAATTAAAAACAGTATTTTTGGGGGGGAAATATATAGGCATGGAATGCATATTTAATTTAGTATATACTATTCATAAATCTTTAAGGGTCTAACTTAACAGTGTGTTATAATAAAACTATTTACATTCTTTAAATTATATTCCTATTTGATAAGGAACACAATATATGCACCCATGAATATAATTCACCAAATGAAAACAGTTATTACAATTCTAACTCCAAAATCCTTCTTAGTCATGTTCCATATAAGCTTCCTTATATCCAAATGTAGCTAGAAATCTAACATTACAGTATCAATACTTGCACATTTATAACACCACATTTGTAGAATATTTATAAAGTGACAAAATTGCAAAAGTGCGCTTAAACAAACTGTAAGGTGAAAAAACAGTAAGGTGAAAAAACAATGTGAATATATATATATACACCTTATTAGGTGAGGAATAATTTCGGTGAAAAATCCTGTGCAAAAGAAAATGCAGTGGAACAATATATTGTGTGATCGAGGGGGATTATATCTCCCCTCTATTATCTCACTCACAGACTTCCAGAAAATAAGTTGCACTTTAAAAGCCTGTATTCATCAGTAGGGGACGTGGTGTAGACCTCCTCTGTAGGTTACAGCTCAAGAAAGGTACAACGGAAGGCAGTAGATTAGTATGTGAATATACAGATATTTAATAAGAAAATAAGTAGCAGCTTACACTTAGAGTTATCCTTATCCTGTATGATGGGCGCCTCAAACAATATCGGATTCGATGTCCTCTGAAGGTGCAGCTGAATATAAAATGTACATAAAAAGTGTACAAAAAATGTACAGAAAAGCTTAAAAATAAAACAGGTCCAATAGACAGAAAGATATAAATAAGGCAGGTGAGTCCAGTACGTTTTTCATTTGTAGAATATTTATGCATACAATGATTAATGATTAAACATGTAGTTACATTTATGGATGTTTAATAAAGCCTACTTGAAAAAACATGACACATCATATTCCTTATTAAGCCCTATTGGTTTACGGGTAACTAATGTAAAAATCCAGAAGGCTTCCTTACAACTAAGTTTATGAGCTGGGTTCCCTGCTCTTGGGCCCTGCTTCAGACCCCCCACGATGTGTACTTTGAGTGGTACAACACTCTCCGAAGCACATGAGTGAAAGTGATCACTGACATTGGAACCTGCGTCGGAGTGATTGTCACTCAAATGCTCCCTAACCGTTACATACGTGGACCCATACTTTCTGACGTGTGATGGTATAAATTACACTAGAAGTACAGCAATTAGCATATTGTTTTAGAGAGTATACTTGTGTCCTGTTTACTGGGAAATGGTTTCGAGGATAGACGTTGCTTTCTGTTAAGGTTACGGGCCCTTTTATTGGCCTTTTCTATTATTTTTGCATTACAGCCTCTGTTGCTTTCAAATCAAACTCTACTTCTGAGCAATTTGGCTTTTCTGATGAACTCTCCTGTGGAAATGTTGTTTTTGACATGGATAGGATGACAACTGGTGGCATGAAGTATTGTGTTTGCAGCTGTAGGTTTCCTATATGCTTTGGAGACAATGACACCTTTTTTTTTTTAAATTCTTTATTTTGAGAGGAAGAAAAGATTTTGAACACAATAATATCAACAGCAGAACACAATGAAATATGCAGTTTAGCGTATTAAGAAAAATGGGGGGGGGGGGGGGGGCGGAAATCAGGGAGAAAGAAGGGAGAGGAGAGGGGAGAAGGTGGGGAGGGAAAGGGAGGAGATAATGACACCTTTATCAGAGTTACCCCAGAGTTATTATTGAGATTTTAAAAAAAAATTGAGTCAAAAAAGAGGGACAGACCATCTGAAGATCCACGCTAAATAAATATCAGATTGTCTATGTATCTCCCATAAAATGAAATGTCACGTCTAAATACATTGTCTTCTGAAAAAAAGGTAGATTCCTCCCATGCCCCCATAAAGAGTTTCGCTTTACATCGTTAGGATGTACTAGCCAATCAGGGACGGAGCTACTTTAATGCTCTTTAAACCCCAATCCCAAGTCGAGCAACGGACCAGCCAGGTGGCAGGTGTTTCAAATTAACCAATGGCAGGCGTGCCTATCTAGCTCCGGAGATCTAGTCCCTGTGTGCTCTGGTCACTGCGAGAAAGGAATGTATATGTCCCAGATGTACGCTCCGGGCAACAAGGGGGTGGGGAAATAAGTGAATAGCCCCGTTTGGGGAGTATTTAACTGGGGCAAACAAGGGAGAACAGTTTGACACATAAAATACACATCTTCTGAAGTCCGGTTCCCATGACACTCACTCATTTCATTAGTCTCTTCTCTACACTTTCTACTTTTAGTAGGGTTAGGGTTAGTGATGAGACCCAGGTTTCTGTTGCATGCATCATTTCCTTCACAGGACTTGTTACATCAGATCCAGAGCAGATCAAAAATCCTCCCCTTCTCAAATGGCTTTCATACTTCGGATGGCCTACCTTATTACTTTTACAGAATCCAACAACTAATGTGAACTCACGTGTCCTCACATCCTGCAATAAGGTAAGACACGTTGTCAGGGTAGCTGTGACTTTAAGAATATTTGGAAACTCAACTGCAGAAATAAATGACAATCCACACAAGGTATATCGTTTAAGCAATTCTTGTATTAAAGTTTAGCAGCAAAAAGAAGAAAAAATGACTGATATTGATTGCAGAGAAAAAATAAATGGTTTGAAGTAATATGGAAAAATATATGTAACTTGATTGAAGTATAAAGTAAAAAATATGATGGAACACTTGATTGAAGATATGGAAGGTACTTGCGATTAAGTGATAGAGAAAAATGCAGGATAACATGGACGGTCCGTATTCAGAGGATTGGAGAAGTACTCAATTCGATTCGGGAAGCCAAAGGTCAGGATTGGAGAAATCAGAATGGTCGAGGATATCCGGGTCAGCAACAGGTAATCAAAAATGAAAGTAGCAAGATACTCTAAGGTAGCTTGGAGCTTAGGAGTCAGGAACAACAGCTGCTAGAGACAATACTCATTTGTGTCTGTTGCAGACTGTTATTTATAGTCCCAGGAAGATCGCGTCATTGAAGGGGGCGTGGCCTAATGAAGGGGCATGGCCTAATGACGCGATCGCGCGTAAAAAAAAAAAAAAAACAAAAGTAAAAATGAAAGCCTGACACACGTGTACACTGTATAACTGCCCATCTAACAATATTCTGACGATTGTAGAACTCCCTTTACAGACCTACTACATATTATTCCACCTAAGCCTAGCCCTAACAGACAAGATGTGTATTTTAACTTCCAAAGACATAGTTTATATATACAACCTGGTTACAACCCATCAGTGATGGAGGTTTTCTTGGTTTTGTATCCGAAATCTAATTATCAAAGCAGAAATTGCTCTGATAGATGTAAGACCTTTAACTTTTATAGGCTCCACTATATATAATAAAGTAAATTAATCACTTAAAGTGATCTCACCCACACATTCTAATTATTTGTGGTTATCAGCAGCTGTTCTCTCCTTTGTATATGGAGTATTAGCATATGCTAATTTTGTGCATGTTTAATCCAAACTAATTTATGGTGATCAGAGTCACTTCTGCTTAAATAGTAGTGATTTGATGCAAGGATACTAGTCCTGCAACCATTATTTCTTATCTAAGGGCATAGAGCTTTTGTATTGCCACCTATGTTGATTTTCTTTTTACTTATAGGGAAATGTCTGTATCTCACTGCTGTTTTACAGCTAGAAGGTTTATTTTTCGGTATAACTGATTATTTAGAATCAGAGGCTTAATAGGAATTGGCCGTTTGAATCCTAAGATGATAGTGGTACTGTACTGAGAATGACCTTCTTGTTTCTAGGTGCTTTATAGATGGACATGATTGTACAATGACACCAGTGCCTTTGGCAAGAATATATTTCTTTTTTTTTTACATTTTATTATGAAAATACAAAAATATAATAACCATATTTACGTATCAAGCAGGTTGAGACATTTACAAGCCTTACATCTCTTATATACACAGATTAATATATACATATCATCTCATTTCTTTAAATTAGTCATCCCCCTGCAAGGTATCCCATAGACACATAATCAAAAACAAGACATACAAATTTAAAAGATGCAAAAGGGTCCTCAGTGATCATCTAGGTTTTCAGTTTCTCAATCCAAGCTTCCCAGGTTTCAATTTTGTTATTGCTATAGAAGCTTTGTCTAAATATTTATATTTCCATTTTTATTTGCTCTCACAGAATATTTCTGGTTTTCCAGTTTCTTGTGTTTTTTGCGGTGAGCAAGTGTACCAATAAAAAACTTTCTGTTTTTCTCATTTCCACTACTGACCACATCTTCCTAATCCCGCCACACGACCACCAAACATGGACATAGTCCGCACCTGCACTTGAGAGATGCTCATACATTTTAGCTAATTTCATTGGTTCAAAATGCCACCTGTGCATGACTTTATAACGAGCTTCGGATATGTTAAGACAATGAACCACGGAGTTAATCAGCCTAAAGGTATCTTTCCAAGAGTTTTGGTCTATTTTTATATTAAAATCTTCTTCCCGTCTTTTTAATGCGGTTGGTTTTGATGTTTTTTCCATCATCTTCAGCAGCTGCAAGGATTTTGCTAATAGTGTGTTGTTGTTTTTACAATTTAGAATCTGTGCAAAATAATCAATTACTTTTGTTCTTTCTACTATCAGATTCTTTTTTTAAAATGTTTCAATCTTATATAAGTATAAAGATCTTTAGCTTTCAATCCAAAATCTATTTGCAGCTGCTGAAATGTTTTTATCTTGTTATCCTTCATGATTACTTTTATTGTGTAAATTCCATTATTTCCCCAAGGCTTTAAGTTGATATCTTCCATGGTCTATATAATAGTTCTGAGTGGGAGATCCTCTATTATTTTATCTTGTATTTTTTATGTTTTGTTTTAGCTTGTTCCATGTTATTAGGGTATTGGAGATTGTTATTGAGATTAATATCTTGTGTTTTTTTTAATTGCTGGATTTATCCGCCATATGACTTCATTCAGGTCCTCTACTCCTATTGTCTCTGCCTCTATCTCCTTCCAAGCTTCTCTCTTCTCTCTTCCCCTTCATAGTGTGGATCAAATGAAAAATCATTGCAGCTTTGTGAATCTCAAATATATCTGGCGCTCCCAGTCCACCTTCTACAGATTTAAGTTTTAATATTTTTTTTTAATCTAGGTCTTCTATTTTTCCATATCCATTTTGAAAAAGCAGCTTGTAGCAACATAAGCCAAGGCTTTGGGATTCTTCTTGGGATCATCCGTAGGATATAACTAAGCTTTGGGAGTATATAGGCTCTTACCACATTTAAACGTCCTATCCAGGAGATTTCTTTATTTGTGAGATCTTGCTTATCCTCTTTTGTTATATTATTTCCCATTAAGGTTGTTTTCTCTATATCTAGATTATAATTCGAAAAGCAGCTATAATTTTGAATTGTCTTCATAATTCCATTATGGACGAGACAGGGGATTCTAATATAAGTCCTATTTTATATTCAGTCTGTTTAAGCATAAAACCTTTTATTTTCTCATTATTGCGGATGTCTTCTGCTAATAATTCTATTGTTATCAGATATAATAATGGTGACAGGGGACACCCCTGATGGGTTCCATTGGATATCAGAAACCACTCAGACACAATCCCAGCCCCTATTGTTCTATATTGTCCTTATATGTGCACCACACCACCGGGGCCGCTACATCTCTATAACTATTTTCTCTGAAGAAATCTTTAGTTAGTGTCTTTATTGCTTCAATGTCCTGTGGTTTTTTCATAAGTGTATTATTTAGCCTCCAGCAGTTCCTCCTACCATTTGATTCTCCCATTTTTAAATCTAGTATCATAGCATTATCATCTGACCATGTGGTCTCCCAAATAAGGACTTTGTCTACTTTGTTGGAAACGCCCAGATTACTGAGAAAAACAATCTATTCTCGAATATTTTGCATGCACTTTTGAATAGCAAGTGAATTCTTTACTTTGAGGATTAGAATTAAAGATTCTACATATATCCAACATTTCTGCTTTCTTGATGATCTGTGAGAACCTATCCACTCTATTTTTAATGTATCTATTGCTTTACCCTTAAGTGAAAGCCTATCTTCAGAGTTATCTAATATAGAGTTAAAGTCTCCACTTATCAACATTTTATTTTGTTTATTTGATCTAATATCTGATGGATAGATTGTAAGGTCCCAATGTTTGGGGCGTATATATGTGGCCGATTGTAAAGACCTTGTTTTGTATCCTGCATATTAGCAATACATATCTTCCTTGCTCATCTATTTCTTGAGATTCAACCTGGCAGTCGATATCCCTAGTGACCAAAATTGCCATCTCTCAAGGATGAGCAGAATACCCGGCCAAAGTAATCTGGTATATATATATAGCCAATGTGTTTCTTGAAGGAGTAATATCTGAGCTTTTTTCTTTTTAATATCCCGAAATACAATAGATCTTTTATAAGGTGTATTTAAACCCTGGGCGTTTACCGAAAAAACCTAACCATATCCGACTTCCAGTTTGTACTTCACTCCTGAGGACATCCCTTGATTAGTCGGACTAACATCACAATACTAAAAACAATACAAACATTATAAACAACATAAGTAATGGGAAAACACATTGACTATTCCTCTGTCGGATACTAATCCGGCTGGGGAATCTGAGTATCTATCTCCTATAGATAGAATACTTAGTACCAACAATAATTTGGAGCTGTGCCCGTGGTTAGCTGCGCCCTTCAATAATTCTCTCCTGTAATCCTTCCCGTGTTGAGATTTATAAAGAGGAGAGGAGAAAGAGGGGGGGAGAAAAACTATTCTTATGCCTATATAAATTTGTTCATTTGCCTCTTATTTTACCATTTGACTTTCTTATTTTTTTTCTTTGTTAGAAATGTGGATATAGTATATTCATATAAGTGTTTAGTTTTGTAAGTTTTATAGTTCCAGAATATATATATAGAATACCTATCCCTATTAACCTATAGTGTTTGATCTCTTCATGATCTGTGCAAAATTCCTTATATATAGGTGGGAAGAAAAAATAATAATTGCCAGTTCATATATATATATATATACATACATACATACATACATACATACATGCATACAAATACATTCCTTTCCTTTTTGTTTTACAATTTAACTTTCTTACTTTATAGGTTGTGCAACTTTTGTGTAGGAGTGTGGGTTGTTTTACCCTTTTTATCCTGTAGTGCTAAACCTCTTCGTGATCTGTGTTATAACCTTATACACTTATAATCATACCCGTATTTATTTTCTGGTTTTATAAATGTTATGATTCCTTAACTGTGAATTATCTTTACCTTTAAACCTATAGTGCTGAGCAAATGAATTAGAACCCTCTTCTTCCTTCCCAACTGTTCTCTCTCTTTTTTTTCTCTTACTTGATTTTAACTTAGTGCTTTCTTATGGGCCCAATTTATGGCCTCATCTGTAGAGTCAAAACGTATTAGGATTTCATTTTTTACTATGTTCAGTCTTGTGGGGAAACCTCAAAAGAATTTTATATTGTGTTTTCTTAGGAGCGAGGTAGTTGGAGCAAAGAGTTGTCTTCTTCGCTCTGTTTCAAACAATAAGTCAGGAAAGACTTTTACAGCGGTATTTGGCCCTCCATTGTAATGTGTCTCGCAGCTTTCATGATGTTATCTTTTAATTTATAAGAGTGGCAACAGACCATAACGTCCCTGGCAGCATCTTTCAGAGCATTCCTTGGCTTGTATAATCTGTGTGCCCTTTCTATAAAGTTGGTAGTTTTGGCTGTTTTTATTCCCAGGTCTCCTAGGTATAATTCTAGGAATTCCTCCAATTTTTCTTGGACCACGGTTTCTGGGATATTTCGAAATCTTATGTTATTACGTCTTGACCTGTCTTCTAATTCAGTCAGTTTAGATTCAAGAGAGATGATTTTTTGCTGCTGTGATTTTAGTGAGTCTTGTGCCTCATTTATTGAAAATTCCATACTACTGAATTTATCTTCAATAGCTTGAACTCTATGGGCAATTTCTGCAATGTCTTAAGATCTTTGTTGTTCCTTGATATTTCTTGTTTAACCCCTTCGTGACGCATGGTGCTTGTGTCCCAAACGACGCAAGCACCAAAACATCACGATTTGTTCCTGGCCAACGATCACAAGGTGATCGGTAGCCAGGAACACTCTGGCAGAGACCCGATCAGGATCTTAATAGACCCTGTGGGTCCCTGCCAAAAAATCGCGAGACCTCCGGACGTCACGGAGGCATGCCCGAACCCGGAAGTTCGGGCACATCGCGATTTAGCAAAATGTAGCCGGTGCTCGGCTACATTTTCCTTGTCAGACTGAGGCCACTCAAAGTGGCTTCATCTGACAGGTGGGATCCCGCTGGAAGTACCTGCAGCGGGATCCGAAAACAGCTCATCGTGGGGAGCCGCGATGAGCTGTTTAGTACAGGACGTACTATGCCGTCCTAACGACTTTAAGGCACTTAAAGTCAGGACGGCATAGTACGTCCTAACGTCATGAAGGGGCTAATTTGTTCAGCCTGTAGATCCAGGCAACTCTTTACAAACTCTGGGATCAAGGTGGATAACTGCTTGTAATTGTTCTCCGCTGCTTGGCTCTTAATCCTGATCCTTGCCTCTCATTTCTTTTATGCCAGGCTCTCTGCCGATACTTCTGTCATACTTTTGTCTGTTTGTGACGAAAAAAAATTGAAAAGCTCCTCTGCTCCTTCTTAGCTCTTTCTCCTTCTCTCTTTCTGTGATTTGTTTGTGTTCTTGGCCTTTTCTAGTGACCATCTTGATTTTATTTTTTTTACTATTATTCCATTCCTTACGTCCTTCTCTCCTCTCTTTCTCCCCCCTTTTTCTTAAACTGTTCTCTCGTCCTCTTCCTCCCTTATTTTTAAACTGCTTTGGTTCTGTGGCTTTTTATTTATTCATTCCTTTCTTTTTCTTTCGTCTCTTCCTCCCTCTTCTTCTCCTTTAGTCGCCAAGTGGATATGTATTTTTCTCTTCAGGAGATCTTTACTATCACCATCATGGGCATTTGAATAATACTTTTTTTTTTTTGGGGGGGGGGGGGGATTCTTACAGCTTACTCAGCACATTGGATTTAATCTGGGCAGCATGTTTTCCCCTCCCTTTGTAATTCATGGGGTATTATCTATTTGTCAATGCTGTCATGGTGGTCCAGGAAACGGAAATATTTATTCATACTTACCGTCATTTTTCTTCCCTGGTCATAACCATGGCAGCATTACTTTATTCCCACAGTTCTATTTTTGTTGTTGATGTTGCTTTGTATTTTTCATAGAACTAGTCACAAAAGACTGCAGAGGTGCAGGGGTGAAGTCTATATTGGGAGGAGCTACCCATTAATCAGTGTTGCCATGGTTATAACCAGGAAAAGAAGACTAGTGTAAGTATGTATATATATATAATCTATTTTATTTAAAAAGAATGAAATAAATTAAATAAATACACACACACAATGGGAAGACTCCAACATTAAAAACATGGAACAAACAGCATTTACAGTCTTAAATATAGCAGCCAAAGGAGGTGCCCAGTATTACATGACCTTATCTTATATCTAGGATAGCCTTATACCTATCCCACGTATGCTTAAACACCTTCACTGTATTAACCTCTACCACTTCTACTGGAAGACTATTCCATACATCCACTACCCTCTCAGTAATGTAATACTTTCATTAGTCCCTGGCCTTATCTTATATCTAGGATAGCCTTATACCTATCCCATGCATGCTTAAACTCCTTCACTGTATTAACCTCTACCACTTCTACTGGAAGACTATTCCATACATTCACTACCCTCTCAGTAATGTAATACTTTCATTAGTCCCTGACCTTATCTTATATCTAGGATAGCCTTATACCTATCCCACGTATGCTTAAACACCTTCACTGTATTAACCTCTACCACTTCTACTGGAAGACTATTCCATACATCCACTACCCTCTCAGTAATGTAATACTTTCATTAGTCGCTGACCTTATATCTAGGATAGCCTTATACCTATCCCATGCATGCTTAAACTCCTTCACTGTATTAACCTCTAACACTTCTACTGGAAGACTATTCCATGCATCCACTACCCTCTCAGTAATGTAATACTTTCATTAGTCCCTGGCCTTATCTTATATCTAGGATAGCCTTATACCTATCCCACGCATGCTTAAACTCCTTCACTGTATTAACCTCTACTACTTCTACTGGAAGACTATTCCATACATCCACTACCCTCTCAGTAATGTAATACTTTCATTAGTCCCTGACCTTATCTTATATCTAGGATAGCCTTATACCTATCCCATGCATGCTTAAACTCCTTCACTGTATTAACCTCTACCACTTCTACTGGAAGACTATTACATGCATCCACTACCCTCTCAGTAAAGTAATACTTTCATTAGTCCCTGGCCTTATCTTATATCTAGGATAGCCTTATACCTATCCCATGCATGCTTAAACTCCTTCACTGTATTAACCTCTACTACTTCTACTGGAAGACTATTCCATACATCCACTACCCTCTCAGTAATGTAATACTTTCATTAGTCCCTGACCTTATCTTATATCTAGGATAGCCTTATACCTATCCCATGCATGCTTACACTCCTTCACTGTATTAACCTCTACCACTTCTACTGGAAGACTATTCCATACATCCACTACCCTCTCAGTAAAGTAATACTTTCATTAGTCCCTGGCCTTATCTTATATCTAGGATAGCCTTATACCTATCCCATGCATGCTTAAACTCCTTCACTGTATTAACCTCTACCACTTCTACTGGAAGACTATTCCATACATCCACTACCCTCTCAGTAATGTAATACTTTCATTAGTCCCTGGCCTTATCTTATATCTAGGATAGCCTTATACCTATCCCACGCATGCTTAAACTCCTTCACTGTATTAACCTCTACCACTTCTACTGGAAGACTATTCCATACATCCACTACCCTCTCAGTAATGTAATACTTTCATTAGTCGCTGACCTTATATCTAGGATAGCCTTATACCTATCCCATGCATGCTTAAACTCCTTCACTGTATTAACCTCTAACACTTCTACTGGAAGACTATTCCATGCATCCACTACCCTCTCAGTAATGTAATACTTTCATTAGTCCCTGGCCTTATCTTATATCTAGGATAGCCTTATACCTATCCCACGCATGCTTAAACTCCTTCACTGTATTAACCTCTACTACTTCTACTGGAAGACTATTCCATACATCCACTACCCTCTCAGTAATGTAATACTTTCATTAGTCCCTGACCTTATCTTATATCTAGGATAGCCTTATACCTATCCCATGCATGCTTAAACTCCTTCACTGTATTAACCTCTACCACTTCTACTGGAAGACTATTCCATACATCCACTACCCTCTCAGTAATGTAATACTTTCATTAGTCCCTGGCCTTATCTTATATCTAGGATAGCCTTATACCTATCCCACGCATGCTTAAACTCCTTCACTGTATTAACCTCTACCACTTCTACTGGAAGACTATTCCATACATCCACTACCCTCTCAGTAAAGTAATACTTTCATTAGTCCCTGGCCTTATCTTATATCTAGGATAGCCTTATACCTATCCCATGCATGCTTAAACTCCTTCACTGTATTAACCTCTACCACTTCTACTGGAAGACTATTCCATACATCCACTACCCTCTCAGTAATGTAATACTTTCATTAGTCCCTGGCCCTATCTTATATCTAGGAAGGCCTTATACCTATCCCACGCATGCTTAAACTCCTTCACTGTATTAACCTCTACCACTTCTACTGGAAGACTATTCCATACATCCACTACCCTCTCAGTAATGTAATACTTTCATTAGTCCCTGGCCTTATCTTATATCTAGGATAGCCTTATACCTATCCCACGCATGCTTAAACTCCTTCACTGTATTAACCTCTACCACTTCTAATGGAAGACTATTCCATACATCCACTACCCTCTCAGTAAAGTAATACTTTCATTAGTCCCTGGCCTTATCTTATATCTAGGATAGCCTTATACCTATCCCATGCATGCTTAAACTCCTTCACTGTATTAACCTCTACCACTTCTACTGGAAGACTATTCCATGCATCCACTACCCTCTCAGTAAGGTAATACTTTCATTAGTCCCTGGCCTTATCTTATATCTAGGATAGCCTTATATCTATCCCATGCATGCTTAAACTCCTTCACTGTATTAACATCTACCACTTCTACTGGAAGACTATTCCATACATCCACTACCCTCTCAGTAATGTAATACTTTCATTAGTCCCTGGCCTTATCTTATATCTAGGATAGCCTTATACCTATCCCATGCATGCTTAAACTCCTTCACTGTATTAACCTCTACCACTTCTACTGGAAGACTATTCCATGCATCCACTACCCTCTCAGTAAGGTAATACTTTCATTAGTCCCTGGCCTTATCTTATATCTAGGATAGCCTTGTGCCTATCCTATGCATGATTAAACTCCTTCACTGTATTAACCTCTACCACTTCTACTGGAAGACTATTCCATGCACCCACTACCCTCTCAGTAAAGTAATTCTTTCATTAGTCCCTGACCTTATCTTATATCTAGGATAGCCTTATACCTATCCCATGCATGCTTAAACTCCTTCACTGTATTAACCTCTACCACTTCTACTGGAAGACTATTCCATGCATCCACTACCCTCTCAGTAATGTAATACATCCATTAGTCCCTGGCCTTATCTTATATCTAGGATAGCCTTATACCTATCCCATGCATGCTTAAACTCCTTCACTGTATTAACCTCTACATCTTCTACTGGAAAACAAATCCATGCACCCACCACCCTCTCAGCAAACAAATATTAAGTTTCTGACCACAAAAAAAAACTGTAAAATATTAAATATTTCCAGCCTTTTCAAAAGCTTAAGGTGGACCCCAAATATATGTTTATAACTAGTTGCATTTATACCAGGGCTTGAAAAACTTCATTGATTTTTAGGAGCCAGCAAACAAATCTAGGCAACAGCACATACACACAATAACATACACACTCATACAGTCAGTCACATAGACACATACATACAGTCTGTCACATACACTCATACATACACACATACAAGTAAGCGTTGTTTTTTTTTAATCTTAAAAACATAAAAAAATGTAGATCAATATGTCCCCCTTCCCTGCTGTTATATCTTATTGCAAGGAAGGGGGGCATTTCCATTCCAGGTTCGTCTGTGCCTCTTACAAAGGCACAGACCATCATTACTTATTAATTACATTATTTTGTTCATGTAAGAAATTAAAGGACCTTATATTTCTTACATCCATTCATTTGTCATGTTATTTTGGCCATCATTTGTCACTGTTATCGTGCCCATCATTTGTCAGTGAGTCTTATCATGCCCATCATCATCTGTGAGTCTTATCATGCCCATCATCATTTGAGTCTTATCATGCCCATCATCATCTGTGAGTCTTATCATGCCCATCACCATCTGTGAGTCTTATCATGCCCATCATCATCTGTGAGTCTTATCATGACCATCATCATCTGTGTCTTATCATGCTCATCATCTGTGAGTCTTATCATGCCCATCATCATCTGTGAGTCTTATCATGCCCATCATCATCTGTGAGTCTTATCATGCCCATCATCATCTGTGAGTCTTATCATGCCCATCATCTGTGAGTCTTATCATGCCCATCATCATCTGTGAGTCTTATCATGCCCATCATCGTTTGTGAGTCTTATCATGCCCATCACCATCTGTGAGTCTTATCATGCCCATCACCATCTGTGAGTCTTATCATGTCATTCATCTGTGAGTCTTATCATGCCCATCATCATCTGTGAGTCTTATCATGCCCATCATCATCTGTGAGTCTTATCATGCCCATCATCATCTGTGAGTCTTATCATGCCCATCATCATCTGTGAGTCTTATCATGCCCATCATCTGAGTCTTTTCATGCCCATCAACATCTGTGAGTCTTATCATGCCCATCCTCTGTGAGTCTTATCATGCCCATCCTCTGTGAGTCTTATCATGCCCATCCTCTGTGAGTCTTATCGTGCCCATCCTCTGTGAGTCTTATCGTGCCCATCCTCTGTGAGTCTTATGCCCATCATCATCTGTGAGTCTTATCATGCCCATCATCTGTGAGTCTTATCATGCCATTCATCTGTGAGTCTTATCATGCCCATCATCATCTGTGAGTGTTATCATGCCCATCATCATCTGTGAGTCTTATCATGCCCATCATCTGAGTCTTTTCATGCCCATCACCATCTGTGAGTCTTATCATGTCCATCATCTGTGAGTCTTATCATGCCCATCATCATCTGTGAGTCTTATCATGCCATTCATCTGTGAGTCTTATTATGCCCATCATCTGTGTGTTATCATGCCCATCATCTGAGTCTTATCATGCCCATCACCATCTGTGAGTCTTATCATGTCCATCATCTGTGAGTCTTATCATGCCATTCATCTGTGAGTCTTATCATGCCCATCATCATCTGTGAGTCTTATCATGCCATCCATCTGTGAGTCTTATCATGCCCATCATCATCTGTGAGTCTTATCATGCCCATCACCATCTGTGAGTCTTATCATGCCCATCATCATCTGTGAGTATTATCATGCCCATCATCATATGAGTCTTATCATGCCCAACATCATCTGTGAGTATTATCATACCCATCACCATCTGTGAGTCCTATCATGCCCATCATCATCTGTGAGTCTTATCATGCCCATCACCATCTGTGAGTCTTATCATGCCCATCACCTGTGAGTCTTATCATGCCCATCATCATCTGTGAGACTTATCATGCCCATCATCATCTGTGAGTCTTATCATGCCCATCACCATCTGTGAGTCTTATCATGCCCATCATCATCTGTGAGTCTTATCATGCCCAACATCATCTGTGAGTATTATCATACCCATCACCATCTGTGAGTCCTATCATGCCCATCATCATCTGTGAGTCTTATCATGCCCAACATCATCTGTGAGTCTTATCATGCCCATCATCATCTGTGAGTCTTATCATGCCCATCATCATCTGTGAGTCTTATCATGCCCATCATCTGTGAGTCTTATCATGCCCATCACCATCTGTGAGTCTTATCATGCCCATCATCTGTGAGTATTATCATGCCCATCATCTGTGAGTCTTATCATGCCCATGTCACCCTCCCTCCACCCCCTTCCCAAGTGCTCACCTCTTGGTCCCCGTCGCTTCCTCCGTGCTGCAGGCTTCCCTCCTGCACGGAGGAGGGAAGTACATTAGCTCGATATGACTAGTTGTCATCGCGATCGTGGGACAGTCCCAGGAAACTGGGCTATCTCGCGATCGCAGTGGTTCACCAGGTCACGTGACGTCACCGCGCTACGTCACGTGACTGACACAGTGGCCCGCCGCGATCGCGTGACAGCCTAGTTTCCCGGGACTGTCCCACGATCGCAATCTACGCGGGACATTTGCATAGTTGCCTGGACTGTCCAGGCAAATCCGGGACAGTTGGCAACTATGCCATGAGGTTGAATAAAAGCAGGTGGTAGCATTAGTGCATGGGAAGTGTTAAATTACCACCATTTTAAATATTATAGGGTGTTTTCAAATATATATGGCTTTATGGGGGCAAAATATATTGGCTGGCTTCAAATATGTCCCAATATAGGAGCAGGCTGACTACATGTCAAAATTCTACGTTGGAAATCCAAAATGCGAACCTCCCAAATGTGGACTTTTAACCCCCAAACAAACCTATGCATGGGTGGTATACCTGTACTTAGGAGATGTTGCTGAACATATATTAAGGTGTTTGGCAGTAACCCTTTACATTTTTAGTACATTTCTACCTGAATTGCATTGGTATGAAAAAGATTATCGCATTTTTGTTTATCTCTGCAAACTGGCACAGTTTGGTGGTAAAATGGCTACATGAAAAGTGTCTAGCTTTTAAATATATGTACATGTGGGGGGTGATTCAGGGATTCATGACCAATCTCAGTGTTACAATGTCAATATCGCTAATTTAAAAAAAAGAAAAATTCAAATAGCATTGCACTACTTTTACTTTTTGCCCTGTAACTTGAAAAAAAAAGTGAATTTAAAAAAAAACATGGACTATTTCTGAACTCAGGATAAATATTAGAAACTATTTAGCAGTTTTTTTAATTAGCTATTGTAGATGAGTATACGATTTGTCAAATAAAAGTCCAAAAACATTTTTTTTTTTAAATTCACCCTATTTTATATATATAAAATTATATATGATATGATCAAAATAATGCTATTAAAATAAAGCCCTTCTTATACCGATAAAAACGATATATAATTTGCAGGGTACGGTAAAGGAGAAAGAAAAAAAAAACTTTAGCTAAACAGAAACACTGCAGAAATGTTAAAACAGCCCATGTCACCAAGCGTAAAACAAGGCCAAAAAGTCATGTCACTAAGGGGTTAAGATTGTGATACACTTGCTGCGTACTATCACATTGCTAATTAAAGTGTATAGCTTTTGTCATTAGTTTAATATGTTTATGTACATTAAATTATTAATTTTTATATTTGTATACATGAAACATTTATATATCTATTGCACAACTGGTCAGATGCATGTGTCAGTTTGGATGTTGATTATTGAATATACTTTTTATATTTTGCTTAGCACTTGCAAGCTTCTGACACACTGACACCAGACCTTGCGGACATTATTTCTTTTTTAGAAAGGAGAGTGTTATTAGTGACTTCCGCTGTAATTTATGGTGAATGACTCCATTTTGTATTTCGTCATATGGTGAGTGACTCTATTTTGTATTTCCTCCATTTAGTTTTTTTCATAAGTAACTTTGGGAGCCAATCTGTAATATGTTAGCAGATATCATATTAAGTATTAATTTAACTGTTTGGGGATTTAATAATTGCCATTTCAAATACAACTGGCATAGAATGCATATAATAGCTATTAGGGTAACTTGCCTTGCCCTCCCCCACCCCCCCATATTAATAACAAGGTTACGGGGGGGACGGACATTTTGGGAGCCTCTGGGACTGGTTTTGAAGCGGGGGGGGGGGGGATTTTTAATGACCCCAGAGTGTTTTACGATTGGAAACCTTATGTAGCCTTTAAAAGTGCAGTTTATATCCTGTATTGCTTCTAAGTAGCCTTTTGAAATCCATTTGCAATAGTTATACAGTATATTGCTCTGGAAAGAGGATGGGCACATGTGTGCTGTATTTATTGGAATAGGTAGAGGAAATCCCCGAGAGACCAGGAAATATACAATAAGTCATACATGGTTGATTTGAACAATAAGTAATAGAAGCCTCTTTTAGAGACCATAAAATATATTGTGTGTGAAGTCATATTAATAGTTATTTTTTATTATGTATCTGCCTAGTGGGTGTACACTCATAACACAGGCATAATCGTAGTTAGGGACTTTTAGCGACTAGGGAATACATATACTGGTTTGTGTATGTAGGGTTAGGGGGTACGTAGGGTTAGGGCGTACGTATGTAGAGTTAGGGCGTACGTATGTAGAGTTAGGGTGTATGTAGATTTAGGGTGTATGTAGAGTTAGGGCGTACGTATGTAGAGTTAGGGTGTACGTATGTAGAGTTAGGGTGTACGTATGTAGAGTTAGGGTGTACGTATATAGAGTTAGGTTGTATGTATGTAGAGTTAGGGTGTATGTAGAGTTAGCGTGTATGTATGTAGAGTTAGGGTGTATGTAGAGTTAGGGCGTACGTATGTAGAGTTAGGGCGTACGTATGTAGAGTTAGGGCGTACGTATGTAGAGTTAGGGCGTACGTATGTAGAGTTAGGATGTACGTATGTAGAGTTAGGATGTATGTATGTAGAGTTAGGATGTATGTATGTAGAGTTAGGATGTATGTATGTAGAGTTAGGATGTATGTATGTAGAGTTAGGATGTATGTATGTAGAGTTAGGGTGTATGTAGGTAGAGTAAGGGTGTATGTATGTAGAGTTAGGATGTATGTAGAGTTAGGATGTATGTAGAGTTAGGATGTATGTAGGTAGAGTAAGGGTGTATGTAGGTAGAGTTAGGGTGTATGGAGAGTTAGGGTGCATGTATGTAGAGTTAGGGTGTATGTTTGTAGAGTTAGGGTGTATGTATGTAGAGTAAGGGTGTATGTATGTAGAGTAAGGGTGTATGTATGTAGAGTAAGGGTGTATGTAGGTAGAGTAAGGGTGTATGTAGGTAGAGTTAGGGTGTATGTAGAGTTAGGGTGTATGTAGGGTTAGGGTGTATGTAGGTAGAGTTATGGTGTATGTAGAGTTAGGGTGTATGTATGTAGAGTAAGGGTGTATGTAGGGTTAGGGTGTATGTATGTAGAGTAAGGGTGTATGTAGGGTTAGGGTGTATGTATGTAGGGTTAGGGTGTATGTAGGGTTAGGGTGTATGTATGTAGAGTAAGGGTGTATGTAGGGTTAGGGTGTATGTATGTAGAGTAAGGGTGTATGTAGGGTTAGGGTGTATGTAGAGTAAGGGTGTATGTAGGGTTAGGGTGTATGTAGAGTTAGGGTGAAAATGACATGCTGCAACAGAGTGCTTGGTTTCTAATAGTGAACTAAACACTTGTTTGGAAGTGTGCCATGTTGCATGTAAAATGAGTGAACCATAGAAGGCTTGCAACAGGGAAGTTGTCCAAGCCAGCTCATAGGATGAGACCAGCAATGGACTCATCAAGGACCTCATCCTCCGATGATGAGGGGGATATTGCAGAGTACACTTACATCTCCCCTGATGAGGATAAACTGGACCACCCAAGGACCCGTATGGTCACCATATAGCAGTGGAAGCGCAGTGTAAATAGAGACCAACATGCCAAAGAGGGCAAGGCACGTGATGAGGTGAATTAAATGATTAGAGGCTATACGCAGATGGAATTGAGTTGGCCAAAGTGTAAAAGCAAGACAGTGATGAAAGCAAGGGTGCATGGGTGTTAGGATTGTGGGACACTAGCGAAGAAAAAGTGATGCTGAATGAGCCATAGGTTCTATTCACGCAAATGCGAGAATAGTAAGAGAAGGTTGAAATTAACTTTTTTTTTTTTAATTTTACCTTCTCACACTACTCACTTTCAATTCAACCTCCTTCTTTCTCGCCCTCGTCCAATTTTAACTACGATCTTAAACTCATGGAAAACAAAATGCTATCCACTAAACAGAGAAGGGAAACCGGGGGTCTGTAGGTTTGAGAGCTGGCTCTCAGATATCTAATAAACGTAAACCCTTATTAAAAACAGTGGCCATGTTTTAAACCCTAAATCTAACTTTAATGGCCATGACCCCCCGCCATATAATAAATGGGCCCGGGAATTCTTATTGGCTACTGATTTTGCCGTTTGATACAGGCTGAGATTTCATTATACATTCGTCTTTAGAACAGATGCTTTAGTGATAGCTCTTTTTTGCCAGTGTGGTTATTTTATTTTTTCATTTTGGGTTGTTCCTGTCCCTGGGCCACAGCAGAGGATCCAGCATGTCGGTAACCACCGCTGGACATTTATTACAGGTATTCTTTTTTCCCGCAGGACAGTCTTTATATCCCATGGAAGTGAGCAGCAATTTCTTTTTTTTTTTTTTAACAGGGTTATTTTATTGATTCATCCCCTATTACCAAAGGAGATACCAATACTGCAACCTTCTCCTATCAAGTAATCTCTGCCCTATCAAAACCTTACAACAGACCGGAACCATGATGGATCAGCGCCGATGACCTACAAAGTAAGAAGGTGGACAACCCTCAGCAGGAGAAGATTATCCAAGAGCAAGCTTGTAAAAATAGATGAAGGTTTGACAAGCAGCTATATGCTGGTGAATATGGGTAAGTGGTCTAATGCAGAGATTCAAAAGGCCCAAGGTAACCCTAATGGTGGCCTCTCTGTAAAGCAGACAAAATGGCTAAACATTGCTTAGTTCACCCTCTGCAGACCACATGGCAATTTCCAGACTGAACATGTCGTCTGTCACCTCCCAGTTCCTACCAATGCAACACTTTCTCCCCCAGTCTCTGTGGATGCATCTGTAAGATTGAGTGAGGGAGGAGTGTCCAGCAGAAGGAAGGGGGCTTATGCTCTTAATAGTCTTGTCTCTGTCTGAGACTGTGTAAGGAACACATGGTCTAACAATAAAGGAGTGGTAATGGTATGACATCTGTAAGCACATTTCATAGTTTGTTTGCACTTCAATCAATGCATTTTAGTAACAGCCTATACTGACATATCAATTTGTTTATGAATTGTTTGTTAGCCACTTAAAAAGGGACAGTCTAGTCCCCGAGCTCACTATGGTGCAAGATGAAGGTTACTGCTTGTATAGTGCACAGGCTCTTCTCTAGTGTGATGTGATGCAGGCATTCTGTATAAATCACATTATTAATATTTGTCTCAAGCCCTCCCCAGCGATTACTCTGCATGTTTACTGCTGAGCTGTGATGAGGATCCCGATCGCCAGTGTCAGATCCTGTTTGATATAAGAAATGTAGCGAACGCTCAAACCGAGCGTCCATTCAGGCACGCCTCCGTGGCGTCATGAAGTGTTGTGGGATGTCGGCAGGAACCGATAGGGTCTACAGAGCCCCTGATAGGGTCCCTGCTTGGATGTTCCTGGCTGCGGTGCCCAGGAACAAAAAGACGGCAGTTTGGTGCTTTGGTCGTTAAGGATCGTATGTGCTCCAGAGGAGCGGTTTTTTTAGTGTTCCCTTATGCCTCTTTGTCTGATCGCCTCTGGCAGCATTAAAGTTGTATCTATAAAAATGATTTGCATAAGTTCCTCCATATTTCTACCAATGGAGTAGCACAACAACAAATGAGATTTATATCTTATGTTGACATAGAACAATGATCCATCAGTTTTGCAGTTTATGCAGTGTCTAATCACCTAGATTAGGGTTAGAAATTCCAACATGAATAAACAGACACAAGGATTTTCTATTTATCAGATTATAAGATATGATGAAAATAATGATATCTTAAGAAAGCCCTTCTTATGGATATAAAAACAGTATATCATGTGTGTGTACATTGAAGGATAAAATTATAATTACACTTAAAGTAGAATTATTATTATTATTTTAATCCTTGCTCCCTAGTAGCCTCCTAACATTACTGGGTCTGAGAGCTCTATAAATTAGATTGGGGGCCAAGGCTACATGCAACTGCCCCCAGACCCTATTAAATTCCCCCTGAGGTCTAGGAGTGGTGATGGCACCCAGATCCCATAACCAATAACTGACCCCCTGTGCCCCCAGACCCTATTAAATTCCCCCTGAGGTCTAGGAGTAGTGATGGCACCCAGATCCCATAATCAATAACTGACCCCCTGGGCCCCCAGACCCTATTAAATTCCCCCTGAGGTCTAGGAGTGGTGATGGCACCCAGATCCCAGAACCCCCTGACCCTATTAAATATAAAATTATTTGGCACGAAACCCAATATAATTAAAAAAAAAAAAAAGAATTCCCCTACCTAAAACCCCTGTCTCTAGCTTGCCCAGATAAAGGTGGTATGATTCAACTGTAAAAAAACACAAAAACAAATCACCCTTTGCATGCCAGGGAGGTTGGCAGTGAAAATCACTGACCCCCCCTGACAACCAAAGGGCGCCGTGTAAATAAAATGATTACCTGTATCCAGCGGCAGTCAGCGTTTGATCTTTGGCCCAGGGAAAGTAGACACCAAAAAAGAGAAACAATTCCACCTATTCTATTAAAACAAAAACCCTTCCCTGAAGCATCTGATTGGTTGACTGTGTCCCCATTAGCCGGGCCATTCATTTATTTTTATGAGGTCCAGAGGCATTACAGCCTCAGCTTAGCGGCGGGTGTTTTTCGGCCCCTGTAAAGTTTGGGGCCCTGTTCCCCAATGTATTTTTAGGGGGTTAGGAGCACTTGGCCAGCTCCATTTCATATAGCATCCTATAGAAGTCTATGGGGGGTGAAAGCGGTATTTTGGGGTCAGGAAAATCCACTCCTAATATTACATAAAGAGCAGTCGTACATTCAAATAACAGCCACTTACCTGGTACAGTTTAATAGTGGGGTAAATATGCCTCCTAAATAGACTTCCAGACCAAAAGGCCGCACGGCACTGATGTATACTGAGAGGAAATAGTAGACTCTGGTGAGGAAAACTGTATGTGCTGTAACAGCATGAATGTATCAAGGGGTATTATCAGGGCTAGAGAGAGATGTTATACACTGCTATTATCATTTCTGTTCTTTTCCTAATGGTTTCCAGGCATTGTGTGATCAACTACATATTACTTGTTCTGTACTAGGAGTTATCCATCACCTTGTCTGGGGCCGAGTACACTCTAGTCTATGGGGATCTTTACAAAGGTCATTTCTGGAGCAAAGTTCTAAAAGTTACATCATCGGCTTCCAGAATTAACCCTAAAGGAACCCTCAATGACTACTTTATTACTGAGATTTTAGGACTTTTATATTAGGGTTATATTGTATATGTCATCAACACCTGTCAAAAAATAATCACACCACAACCTGATGTTCTCAGAGAGTGTTAAAAGATATTTAACTCTTTAGCACGTATATTCAAAATAATAGAATCCAAGGTAGTGATGGTAATTGGTAATGTGCATTTAATGGCAGTTACTTCTATATAAAAACAAAAATGTCACCTTTATAACAGGACACCTATGGATTCCTATACTGGTGCATACAGGTCACACTGGATAGGATTCATTAATCCTGCAATGTGCTTGGGTAGGACCTGTTCTGTGCTGGATGGCAGAGTGAGGATAACAGGGTATATTCATAACAACACCCTCTGGGATTGGGGGGCATTAACCCTAATTAGACAAATATCAATTAAAACAGACCTCAGATTACTCCCTACTCAGTTTCTTAACACTCTCCATTAGTACCAAAGAGGTGTTCACTACACTACCACATGAATCACTCCTTTCCTACCCCTTAAAAATGACCTTCCTTGCATATTAACCCATTTGTGACATGACCTTTTGACCTTGTCTTTCCCTTGGTGACATGGGCTGTTTTGACATTTCTGGGGTGTTTGTGTTTAGCTGTAATTTTCTTCTCTCACACATACTGTTTTTATCGCAATAAGAACGGTTTTTGTTAGATACCATTAAATTCATCATATATTATAATTTACTAACCCTAAAAAAATATGATGAATAAAAAAAAAAGTTTTCTAACTTTGACCTAAAAAATAATTTACACAAATACAATCATTAAAAAAGACCCATCTAGGGGGGCAGAGCTAGCATCAGAGGTGAACAGTCTCATGGCGCCCAAGATCCCTGCACTTAACGGCCACATAGCACCATTTTTGGAGATAGCAGAGCTAATCCACTTCGCAAACTGCCCAAAAGTCGGATATTGCGACACTCGTCGAGAACGCCTAGGCCGCAACTGAATGTGGACATGGAGTCCTTCTTACCGCCAGGCCCTGATTCAGACTCTCAATCTGATCACTCAGATGCACCTACACCGGCTATCCCCCCTCTAAAGAGGCCCAGGGAAGTGCCTAAGAATGCATATGCAACTAAAGTGGATATCCAAAATCTTTTTGCAGAATTTTGAGCTGAATGGCGGGCGGACCGGAAGGAGGTGCGCACCGACATCCTAAATATCGAAAGTAAAGTGTCCACTCTAGAAAAGACCTCTGACGATCTCGTCCAGCAGTTTGCTCAGACATCTGAGGTTACAGGGGCCCTTGCAGTACAAGTGACTTACCTACAGAACAAGTTAGTAATGCTTGAGATGAAGGCCTGCCATAACAATGTTAGTTTCCGGGGGGTCCCCAAGGCCTAATCCCTAACACCCTCCATTCCTACCTGTGGCAGCTGCTTACTAGCCTGAGCCAGACAACAGATACCTTCAATCAGGTGTCTCTTGACTGTTTTCGGGTACACAAGGCACAGAGGGCGCTGTCCGATGCTCCACGAAATGTGATATTGAGGCTACCCTCCCTCTCAGATAAGGTAACGCTGTAAGCAGCATACCGCAAGAAAGGACAAATTACTTATCGATGGTGACACAATTCGTATGTTTGAGGATTTACCACCTACTATAGTGGCTTGGAGGCGCACAATGGGCCGACTAACAACACATCTTAGAGTACTGGAAATCAAGTACAAATGGGGACTACCACACTCAATTACAGTGGCGAAGGACAATAAATTCTTGGTCATTACAGATCCTAAGGACTTTTATATGTTTTTGGCCTCCCTTAACATACAGCCACTCACCTCACCTCAGGGCGCGGATTCCTTTCTAGTTACTGGACAGGAAGATGCCTGAAGAGTTTCATGAACTCTTTTTGAACGAAGATTGCCCTTGCTCTATCTGTATATTTGGCCTTAATTTGTTTAGGGTTAGTCAAAAGTAGGGTTCAGCAGCCCACTCTTTTGTGCAGCTCCATCTTGTAGCTGCCGGCATCCCCCTTCTCTGGATCCCCTCATCCTGCTGTTACTCGTCTTGATCTTTTCAATTCCCATTCGGGTTATCCTTTCCGTCAGCTTTGTTTATCACCTTTCCTTCTTATTAATGGCATGATTCCTTATCGGGAAGCAGTTTTCCTAATTGGAATTCGTTAACTGTTTTTCTTGTGAATTTACTCTAGACACTCATATGGTTAATACATACGTCAGCAGCTGCAAGGGCCAATAAGATTCACGGGAGGAGGATATCATCTTGCCTCTTTACAAGTCAATGGTAAGACCTCACCTTGAATATGCAGTACAATTCTGGGCACCAGTCCTTAAAAAGGATATTAAGGAACTAGAAAAAGTGCAAAGGAGAGCTACAAAATTAATAAGGGGATTGGAGGATCTTACTTATGAAGAGAGACTTAAAAAATTGCATTTATTTACATTAGAAAAAAGGCGTCTTAGAGGGGATATGATAACATTATATAAATATGTGCAGGGCCAATATAAGGAGCTCTCCAGTGACCTGTTCATTAACAGAAAGGTACAAAGAACAAGAGGTCACCCCCTGAGACTGGAAGAGCAAAGATTTCATAGCCAGCAAAGGAAGGGATTCTTTACGGTAAGGACAATAAAGTTATGGAACTCACTGCCAAGAGAGGTAGTGCTATCAACCACAATAGATGCATTTAAAAATGGTCTGGATGTTTTTCTAGAAAAGCAGAATATACAGGGATATTAATAATAGAATAAGCATTAATAATAGAGCTTATTGATCCAAGGAGAAATCTGATTGCCCTTTTGGAGTCAAGAAGGAATTTTTCCCCCTAGGAGGCAAAATTCGAAATAGCTTCCTTAGAGGTTCTTGCCTTCTTTTGGATCAGAAGCTGGAATGATAAGTAGATGGGTTGAACTTGATGGACTTGTGTCTTTTTTCAACCTAAATTACTATGTTACTATGTAATTATTGTATTTGTATGTGGCGTAAAGTCTGTCATGTATAATCAGACACTCAGGAGAAAACTCTTACAACTAAATGGTTTATAGTTGGGATTTTTGCTACCCTAACTTCTTTTCTCTGACCTCGTTCTTACGATCATTTTTACTTTGTACGTCTATGATTAGCAATATCCTAAACCAGGTCAGTCAACCATCCACTCTATCTAACCCATATGGTTTCTAATACAGTAACCCTTCCGACCCCATCTCCTCCAGAGTTTTAGTTGGGCTACACATACTTATAAAAATGACTATCAAATGTACTATCTGTACAATTTTACTCTTCATTATAATTTCAGCGTCATATATACATTGTGCATGCTCTGTGTCACAATAAAAAATATGATAAAAATAAATAAATAAAAACCTGTCTAAATTGTTTCTAAATGTTGTCCAGAGTTAAGGAATATGCTGGTTTCCATGTTTTTCTGCAGTTGAGTTATAGGGCAATAACCAAAAATAGTGTGTGGGGAGGGGTTTCACTTAAAATGACATTTTGACCCCAACCCGCAAATGTAACCCTAACCCTTAATTTATTCTAATTTTAATTTGATTTTAACCCTAACCCTTATGCTAACCCTAATTTAATTGTAACCTTAACCATTATTCTAACCCCAACCCTAGATTTTTTTAGCTAATTAAGGGTTTATTTTTTACATTGCAATGTTGCTGACTGTCTCTAGGGGTGATGGATTGAAATATTTTTCACTTCCAATGCTCTACTCACAAGAGGGCAGCAGCCATATTGGAGGAGCATGCTGCTCTCCAATATGGCGCCTGCAAATCCCTCAGTGGAGCAATCGCGGGTGCCCTAGGCACCAGAGTTTGGGGATGCTTAATGCCTCAACACCAATACATTAAAGCATCACCATTTTAGTGGTGTTTGCGATCTTAGATTGCAAATGTTGCTCGCTGAAAAGGAGAACAGACTAGGTCCATCCAATGTCAGCAACGCTATGCTAAACAGGACGTACCCAGTCCATCCAATGTCGGCAAGGGGTTAAGGTAAATAATCATAACAATGTAATATCTGTATAGACAAATATCAGGTTTGCATCTTTTACTGACCTTTCCATTCAGCTCTCAGCATTTGGCTGGAGCCTGCAAGGGATAAAAATAAAAAAAAATCAACATTTTAAAATGTTCCAACAAACACCATCCTTGCAATGTGTGCATACATATATTACACAGGAGTCTGTACAGAGCAGACATATAATAATACCAGGGGAATGATAACTATACTTGCAATGTGTGCATACATATATTACACAGGAGTCTGTACAGAGTAGACATATAATAATACCAGGTGAATGATAACTATACTTGCAGTGTGTGCATACATATATTACACAGGAGTCTGTACAGGGCAGACATAATACCAGGTGAATGATAACTATACTTGCAGTGTGTGCATACATTTATTACACAGGAGCCTGTACAGAGCAGACATATAATAATACCAGGTGAATGATAACTATACTTGCAATGTGTGCATACATATATTACACAGGAGTCTGTACAGAGTAGACATATAATAATACCAGGTGAATGATAACTATACTTGTAGTGTATGCATACATATATTACACAGGAGTCTGTACAGAGCAGACATATAATAATACCAGGTGAATGATAACTATACTTGCAGTGTGTGCATACATATATTACACAGCAGTCTGTACAGAGCAGACATAATAATACCAGGTGAATGATAACTATACTTGCAATGTGTGCATACATATATTACACAGGCGTCTGTACAGAGCAGACATATAATAATACCAGGTGAATGATAACTATACTTGTAGTGTGTGCATACATATATTACACAGGAGTCTGTACAGAGCAGACATATAATAATACCAGGTGAAAGATAACTATACTTGCAGTGTGTGCATACATATATTACACAGGAGTCTGTACAGAGCAGACATATAATAATACCAGGTGAATGATAACTATACTTGCAATGTGTGCATACATATATTACACAGGAGTCTGTACAGAGCAGACATATAATAATACCAGGTGAATGATAACTATACTTGCAGTGTGTGCATACATATATTACACAGGAGTCTGTACAGAGCACACAGATAATACCAGGTGAATTATAACTATACTTGCAATGTGTGCATACATATATTACACAGGAGTCTGTACAGAGCAGACATATAATAATACCAGGTGTATGATAACTATACTTGCAATGTGTGCATACATATATTACACAGGAGTCTGTACAGAGCAGACATATAATAATACCAGGTGAATGATAACTATACTTGCAGTGTGTGCATACATATATTACACAGGAGCCTGTACAGAGCAGACATATAATAATACCAGGTGAATGATAACTATACTTGCAATGTGTGCATACATATTACACAGGAGCCTGTACAGAGCAGACATATAATAATACCAGGTGAATGATAGCTATACTTGCATATTAAATGGCAAATAACACTGGCATATTACTGGGCAAATTGGCTGGGGCATATTAAATGGCAAATAACACTGGCATATTACTGGACAAATTAGCAGGGGCATATTAAATGGCAAATAACACGAATATTATTGGGCAAATTGGCTGGGGCATATTAAATGGCAAATAACACTGGAATATTAATGGGAAAATTGGCTGGGGCATATTAAATGGCAACTAACACTGGAATATTATTGGGCAAATTGGCAGGGGCATATTAAATGGCAAATAACACTGGCATATTACTGGGAAAATTGGCTGGGCCATATTAAATGGCAAATAACACTGCCATATTATTGGGCAAATTAGCAGGGGCATATTAAATGGCAAATAACACGAATATTATTGGGCAAATTGGTAGGGCATATTAAATGGCAAATAACACTGGCATATTACTGGGAAAATTGGCTGGGCCATATTAAATGGCTAATAACACTGCCATATTATTGGGCAAATTAGCAGGGGCATATTAAATAGCAAATAACACGAATATTATTGGGCAAATTGGCTGGGGCATATTAAATGGCTAATAACTGCCATATTATTGGGCAAATTAGCAGGGGCATATTAAATAGCAAATAACACGAATATTATTGGGCAAATTGGCTGGGGCACATTAAATGGCAACTAACACTGAAATATTATTGGGCAAATTGGGTGGGGCATATTAAATGGGAACTAACACTGGCATATTATTGGGCAAATTGGCTGGGGAATATTAATGGCAAATAACATTGGCAATGTGTATGTAATGGGGTGATGGAGGCATGTAAATGGGGTGATGGGGCATGTCCTTGGTGTGCAACATTAGTGGGGGGGGGAGGGTGCCCAAATTTGGTCTGCCTAGGGCAGCACAAAAGCAAGATACACCACTGGGGGGGAGAAGAGAGAACACTGATGGGGGGGGGGGGGGCAGAGGAGAGAACACTGATGGGAGGGGAGAGAACACTGAAGGGAGGAGAAGAAGAGAGAACACTGACGGTGGGGGAGAGAGGAGAGAACACAGATGAGGGAGAGGAGGAAAAGAGACAGCTATTGGAAGAAGAGAGACACATACATGTTTAGAGGGACAAAGAGACAGTCATAGGAGGTAGAGAATAGAGAGAGACATGGTAGGGAAGAGGAGACAGACAGACAGACATGGGAAGGGAGAAGAGAGAGACATAAATGGGATGGCAGAGGAGAGACAGACAAACATGGGATGGCAGAGGAGAGACAGACAAACATGGGATGGCAGAGGAGAGACAGATATGGGATGGCAGAGGAGAGACAGATATGGGATGGCAGAGGAGAGACAGATATGGGATGGCAGAGGAGAGACAGACAGATATGGGATGGCAGAGGTGAGACAGACAGATATGGGAAGGGGAGAGGAGACAGACAGATATGGGAAGGGAGAAGAGAGAGACATTAATGGGATGGTAGAGGAGAGACAGAGATGGGAAATGAGAGGAGAGACAGACGGACATGGGAAAGAAGAGGATACATAGACGGACATGGGAAGGAAGAGGAGAGAAACGGACATGGAAGGAAGAGAGACAGAGGGACACGGGGAGTGAGAGGAGTGCGACAGACATGGGAAGGGAGAGGAGCGTGACTGAAGGACATGGGAGAGAGGATAAGACAGACGGACATGGGAGAGAGGATAAGACAGACGGACATGGGAGAGAGGATAAGACAGACGGACATGGGAGAGAGGATAAGACAGACGGACATGGGAGAGAGGAAAGGACAGACAGACATGTGCCCCTCCCGAGATCAGACTCTGGATCTGCCCCTGACCAGGTGAATGATAACTATACTTGCAGTGTGTGCATACATATTACACAGGAGTCTGTACAGAGCACACATATAATAATACCAGGTGAATGATAACTATACTTGCAGTGTGTGCATACATATATTACACAGGAGTCTGTACAGAGCAGACATATAATAATAGCACGTGAAGGATAACTATACTTGAAGTGTGTGCATACATATACCGTATTTGCTCGATTATAAGACGACCCTGATTATAAGACGACCACCCAAACTTTGGATATTCCTTTAGGAAAAAAAATAAAAGCCTGAATATAAGACTACCCTATAGGAAAAAAGTTCAACTTGTATATATTCACATGTAAATTGCTTTTTAATAAAAAATTATATCAAAAAATGCATTTCTTGTTTTTATCTCCTTTTATGTGCCATTGCTGCCTCTCTCTTTCCCTTGCACCCAGCTTTGTCTCTCTCCCCCCCCTTAGTGTTGTCTCTCCCTCTCCCCCTCCCTTTGACTCCCCCCTCACCTCTGTCTCCCCCTCCCCTTGTTTCTCTCTGCCCCCCTCCCCTTGTTACTCTGTGCCCCCCCTCCCCTTGTCTCTTTCTTCCCCCCTCCATCCCCCTGTTGCTCTGTCCCCCCAAACCCCCCTCCCCCTGTCTCTCTTTGTCCCGCTCCCTCCCCCAGACCTGTAACTCGATCCCTGGTGGCTAGTGGGGGCAGCCGGGGGATGTCTGCACGATACGTGCAGACATCCTCCATGCTGCCCGACACGGCAGTCTATTATGACGGACAGCTGGTCCGTCATAATAGACTGCCGTGTCGGGCAGCATGGAGGATGTCTGCACGTATCGTGCAGACAACCCCCGCCTGCCCGATTCTTCCTGGTGGCTAGCGGGGCAGCGGAGGATGTCTGCGCGACGAGGGCAGACCTCCCCTGCTGCCGCCCGGCACGACCACCGGGACTTTTATGACGAAGCCAGAAGTACCCGGCTTCATCATAGAAGTCCCGGCCGTCGTGCCAGGCATCAGCAGGGAGAGTCTGCGCTCATCGTGCAGACATCCCCTGCTGTTAGAGAGGGGAATCCAGGTTCCCCGCAGCTCTGCTGGGGACCTGGATCCCTGTTTTATAATCTGACCTCAGATAAGAGGTCAGATTATAAAACAACCTTGATTATAAAACGAGGGGTATTTTTCAGAATTTTTGAAAAAAACCTCGTCCTATAATCGAGCAAATACGTTATTACACAGGAGTCTGTAAAGAGCAGACATATAATACCAGGCAAAGGATAACTATACTTTCAGTGTGTGCATACATATTACACAGGAGTCTGTACGGAGCAGACATAAATTAATATCACATGAAGGATAAATATACTTGCAATGTGTGCATACATATATTACACAGGAGTCTGTACAGGGAAGACATATAATAATACCAGGTGAATGATAACTATACTTGCAGTGTGTGCATACATATATTACACAGGAGTCTGTACATAGCAGACATAATACCAGGTGAATGATAACTATACTTGCAGTGTGTGCATACATATATTACACAGGAGTCTGTACAGAGCAGACATATAATAATACCAGGTGAATGATAACTATACTTGCAGTGTGTGCATACATATATTACACAGGAGTCTGTACAGAGCACACATATAATAATACCAGGTGAATGATAACTATACTTGCAATGTGTGCATACATATATTACACAGGAGTCTGTACAGGGAAGACATATAATAATACCAGGTGAATGATAACTATACTTGCAGTGTGTGCATACATATATTACACCAGGGCTCGACAAACCCCGGGCGCCAGGTCGCCATGGCGACCAGGAAATCAGACCTGGCGCCCGGGTGCTGTTTGTCACAGGGAGCCCTTGCCGGCTGCCATCCGTTTTTCTTTTACTTTCTTTTTCAGCGCGAGGGGAGAAAGTCTGTGCGGATCACACAGACTGTAAGCTCCGCCCCCTCGCGCAACACGCTGTAGTGCCGATTGTCACGTGACAACACGGCACAGGAACCAAAAGAAGATCGGGCTCCAGCATAAATGTCCCCCTCCCCTGCAATGAGGTAAGCAGCAGGGAGGGAGGACACTGTAAGAAATATTCTTTTGTTCTTTAAAAAAAAAAAGGTGTGTATGTGTGTATATAACTGGCTGTGTATGTGGTGTGTGTGTGAATGTAACTGACTGTGTATGTATGTGAATGTAACTGGCTGTGTATGTATGTGTGAATGTAACTGGCTATGTATGTATGTGTGAATGTAACTGGCTGTGTATGTATGTGTGAATGTAACTGACTGTGTATGTATGTGAATGTAACTGGCTGTGTATGTATGTGTGAATGTAACTGGCTGTGTATGTATGTGTGAATGTAACTGGCTGTGTATGTATGTGTGTGTGTGTGTGTGAATGTAACTGACTGTATGTGGTGTGTGTGAATGTAACTGACTGTATGTGGTGTGTGTGTGTGAATGTAACTGACTGTATGTGGTGTGTGTGTGAATGTAACTGACTGTATGTGGTGTGTGTGTGTGTGTGTGAATGTAACTGACTGTATGTGGTGTGTGTGTGAATGTAACTGACTGTATGTGGTGTGTGTGTGAATGTAACTGACTGTATGTGGTGTGTGTGAATGTAACTGGCTGTGTATGTGGTGTGTGGGAATGTAACTGGCTGTGTATGTGGTGTGTGGGAATGTAACTGGCTGTGTATGTGGTGTGTGTGAATGTAACTGGCTGTGTGTGTGGTGTGTGTGAATGTAACTGGCTGTGTGTGTGGTGTGTGTGAATGTAACTGGCTGTGTGTGTGGTGTGTGTGAATGTAACTGGCTGTGTGTGTGGTGTGTGTGAATGTAACTGGCTGTGTGTGTGGTGTGTGTGAATGTAACTGGCTGTGTGTGTGGTGTGTGTGTAAATGTAACTGGCTGTGTGTGTGGTGTGTGTGTATGTAACTGGCTGTGTATGTGGTGTGTGTGTATGTATGTATGTATGTGTGAATGTAACTGGCTGTGTATGTGAGGTGGGTGTATGCCACTGTGTCCGTGCGATTTTGTGATGTGCCGTTGTCTGGCTCCTAAATTTTTTGGCTGGCTCCTAAAACTAAATTAAATTTGTCAAGCCCTGTATTACACAGGAGTCTGTACAGAGCACACATATAATAATACCAGGTGAATGATAACTATACTTGCAGTGTGCGCATACATATATTACACAGGAGTCTGTACAGAGCAGACATATAATACCAGGTGAATGATAACTATACTTGCAGTGTGTGCATACATATATTACACAGGAGTCTGTACAGAGCAGACATAATAATATCAGGTGAATGATAACTATACTTGCAGTGTGTGCATACATATATTACACAGGAGTCTGTACAGAGCACACATAAATTAATATCAGGAGAATGATAACTATACTTGCAGTGTGTGCATACATATTACACAGGAGTCTGTACAGAACAGACATATAATAATACCAGGTGAATGATAACTATACTTGCAGTGTGTGCATACATATTACACAGGAGCCTGTACAGAGCAGACATATAATAATATCAGGTGAATGATAACTATACTTGCAGTGTGTGCATACATATTACACAGGAGTCTGTACAGAACAGACATCTGTAGGTTTGTTCCACCAGTTGTACAGCTATGGGTGCCAGGTCAGCAAGTGTATTGCTGGATAAATAACTATTATCCCAGCCATAATCCTTCCATACCCTCACCCCTAGCCTTAACCCCATCATTTCCCTCTCACCGCAACCTTAACCCATCAATTCCCTCTCACCCCAACATTAACAGCCATAACCCCTTCAATACACTAGCAACCAGCCTTAAACCCTCAATAACCTCACCCCTAGCCTTAACCCCAATACCCTTACCTTAATCCATCAATACTCTCACACCTGGCCTTAACCTCTTCAGTACCCTACCCTTAAATTCTTCAGTAAACCTCACTCCTCAATACTCTCACCCCCAGCCTTAACTCCTCAATACTCTCCCTCCTCTGCCTTATCCCTTTAATACAATCCCCCTTGCCTTAACTCCTTAATACCCTCCCCCTGCCTTAACCCCTTAAAAGCATCACCACCAGCCTTAATCCCCTAATATCCTCACCCCAGCCTTAACCCCTTCAGTACCCTAGCCACCAGCCTTAACACCTTAATACCCTCACCACAAGCCTTAACCCCTTAATTCCATCACCACACCCTCACCCCCAGCCTTAACCCCTCAATTCCCTCTTTCCAGCACCTTAACCCCCTCAATACAGTCACCCCCACCCTTAACCCCTTCAGTACCCTAGCCTTAACATCTGAATACGCTCACCCCTCTGCCTTAAGGGGTTAAATATGGGGGGATTGTATTAAGGGGTTAAGGCAGGGGGAGGGTAACAAGGGGTTAAATAGAGAGGATGGTATTACCCTCACACTCCCTTAACACCCTCTCCCTGCTTTAACACCTTAATACCCTCACTCCTAGCCTTAATTCCATCACCACCAGCCCTAACCCTCTCCAATAACCCTCTCCTCTTAACTCTCCAATACTCACTCCTCTGCCTTAACCCCTTAAAAAAAACCCGGCCTTAACCCCCTAATTCCATCACCACAACCTTAACCATTTCAGTACCCTAGCCCCCAGCCTTAACCTCTTCATACCATCAGCCTTAACTCCTTCAGTACCCTAGCAACCAGCCTTACCCCCTTCAGTACCCTAGCAACCAGCCTTACCCCTTCAAACCCCTCACCCCAAGCCTTAACCCCTTAATTCCATAACCCCTTCAGTACCCGAGTCCCCAGCCTTAATCCCTCTCAATACCCTCACCCCCAGCCTTAACCCGTTAATTCCATCACAACAACCTTAACCCCCAGCCTTTACCCCTTCATACCCTCACCTCCAGCCTTAACCCCTTCAGTGCCCCTTAACCCCTCAATAGCCACACCCCTAGCCGTAACACGTAATTCCACAACCTTAACCCCATAATACCCTCGGTTCTCTGGCTTAACCCCCTAATAACCTCACCCCGTGCATTCATTCTTTCGTACTCTCACCACCAGCATTACCCTCCTAATCCCATCACCCCCAGCCTTAACCCCATAATGCCTTCATTCCCTGGCGTTAACCCCTTGGTATTATGGGGATGATAACATGGAAGGGCCAGAATGCGAGCTGGGAGGGGACTTCCTGAGCTGCCCCTGCTCCCCCAGGGTCTAATACCGCTATTGATGGGCACCTTCTCCCCATACAGACCTGTCTGCGCTGTTCCTCCTCCACCCGAGCCGACACCAACAATACGCTAGAGATGTATTGCTCTGTGACACATGAAATCTGCATCACAGTACAAACGCCATATTTCAGGAGCCAATTTCCATAGCTCTCGATGGATTTTGGTATCTTCCAAAATGGCCGACGTTATTTGCAACCAATGCACAATGCTGGTAACTCTTCAGGGAGGAAGGGTAACCTGTGCTACCCCTAGCGGTCAGTCATATGAATCACATCAGTGCACCGTGCTGGTAACTCTTCAGGGAGGAAGGGTAACCTGTGCTGCCCCTAGCGGTCAGTCATATGAATCACATCAGTGCACCGTGCTGGTAACTCTTCAAGGAGGAAGGGTAACCAGTGCAGCCCCTAGCGGTCAGTCATATGAATCACATCAGTGCACCGTGCTGGTAACTCTTCAAGGAGGAAGGGTAACCTGTGCTACCCCTAGCGGTCAGTCATATGAATCACATCAGTGCACCGTGCTGGTAACTCTTCACGGAGGAAGAGTAACCTGTGCTACCCCTAGCGGTCAGTCATATGAATCACATCAGTGCGCCGTGCTGGTAACTCTTCAGGGAGGAAGGGTAACCTGTGCTACCCCTAGCGGTCAGTCATATGAATCACATCAGTGCGCCGTGCTGGTAACGCTTCAGGGAGGAAGCGGAACCAGTGCAGCCCCTAGCGGTCAGTCATATGAATCACAGAAGTGCACCGTGCACTTATGCACCGTTCATAAGGGGTAGGAGAAGGTCCCACACAATTTTGGCACTTGTTCCCAGATGTTCTGGGCAACCTGGAGGGTCAAGATGGTTATCCTTTCCCTCATATACCTGGAAGGCCTGCATGTATCCACTCTCGGAGAGCTTATACACCTTCACTCCATATCTGGAGCGATTGGAAGGAATATACTGCTTGAACCTCAACCTTCCCTTGTATTTTATCAGAGATTCATCCACGCATATATTCCTTCTAGGTGTATAAGACTCTGAAAACCTTGCAGAGAGGTGGGTAATCGGGGGGGTGGGGGGGGATTTTATATAGCCTGTCAAACTGGGGGTGCTCTCTAGGGTGGCACAGGCTATTATCATTAAAATGCATGAAATGAAGAATCATTTCATACCTCGGCCTGCCCATAGACTGGGCGTAAATGGGGGTACTGTAATGGGTCTTGTGCTCCAGTAGGAGCGAATGGAGGGCTTCTTTATGATACCCATCAACATGGTCAGTGCCCAGAATTTGAGGAATTCTGGGAGGTCAATGGGGGGCCATTGCTGCCTTCCCAAAAACAAAGTTGGGTGAGCAGTTTGGAACTGCTGGGCATATAGATTAGACTGAGAGCCCCGAACTCCAACACGACCATACAGTGGAAAGTCCATGCTCGGGTCCGGGGTCCAAAAAATGTAATGTTCGGTACGAACCCGAACAGTGCGGTTCGGGTTCGCTCAACACTAATGGTCAGTAAAGACGCACTGTATAAATAGATTGCGTGCTGATGGTCAGTAAAGACGCACTGTATAAATAGATTGCGTGCTGATGGTCAGTAATGACGCACTGTATAAATAGACCACATGCTGATGGTCAGTAACGACGCAGTGTATAAATAGACCGTGTGCTGATGGTCAGTAACGACGCATTGTATAAATAGACAGCGTACTGATGGTCAGTAACGATGCACTGTATAAATAGACAGCGTACTGATGGTCAGCAACGATGCACTGTATAAATAGACAGCGTACTGATGGTCAGTAACGACGCAGTGTATAAATAGACAGCGTACTGATGGTCAGTAACGCTGCACTGTATAAATAGACAGCGTACTGATGGTCAGTAACGCTGCACTGTATAAATAGACAGCGTACTGATGGTCAGTAACAATGCACTGTATAAATAGACAGCGTACTGATGGTCAGTAACGCTGCACTGTATAAATAGACAGCGTACTGATGGTCAGTAACGCTGCACTGTATAAATAGACAGCGTACTGATGGTCAGTAACAATGCACTGTATAAATAGACAGCGTACTGATGGTCAGTAACACTGCACTGTATAAATAGACAGCGTACTGATGGTCAGTGTAGCGGATGGCACCAGGCAACCCTACAAAAATACTGTATAAAGCTGCATCCGTGTATCTGCTGTATTTTCTGTGTATTAAAGCCTTCCATTGTTTAGTTATGTCAGCCACCCAGTCTGACTACCTTGCTTCTGGCTCCAGATTAAAGTGGCTAGATACTGCTTTACTGGTGATGTGTTTAAGTTTTCTATTGTTTAATCAAGTGTTATCTGATTGCAGTTTGGTGTATATAAGTCTGTGTTGTTTGTCAAATAAAGTAGTTCAATCTTGCTGTAAAAGGCTTGTCAGTTATGCTCCTGAAACTGTGTGTCGTCCAGTTATTGGGATTGCTGTTGGGATATTGCTGTATTTGACCTGCTGGAAACCCTGCCTTTGGATTTACTATTTACTTGTTCCTGAGTCTCACTTGGATTATAAGCGGAGATAACCTGGGTAATATTGCATCTCCGCTACATTGGTTGGCAGCGCTGGGATCCAGACTCACAGAGGAACAAGCCTAAATGGAGTACGGATGGAGATTGATTTTGCCACACTAAAACGCTCCACGCTAAAAGACCTTCTGGAGGCAAAGGGTATACAAGCCAGCAATAAGACAAAAGCGGCACTTATCACTGAACTGATGGCGGAGTACCAAATGGAAGGCGATTCGGTTCCCGAACAGGGGAATTCGGGAGAAACACCGGAACAAAGGGAGTTCCAGAGGCAGGTACAATTTCGGCTGTCTTTCTATGGGGAACACCCTCCAACAGAGATTGTTTCCAAAACAATAACGGAGGTCCAGGAATTTATACTGAGGAGTCAAACAGCGGCCCCGGAACGCAGCTCTGCAGTAAATATGCCACATGAAGGTAAGCCGAAAATACCGTACCAGGCTTTTAAAACATATGTGGAGGCAGAGGAAGATATAGACGCTTTCCTGCAAGATTTCGAGAGACTGTGTGCACTGCATAGAATCAGCACAGAGGACTGGGTACCTATTTTGGCAGGGAGGTTAACTGGGAGGGCAGCTGAGGCATATCGGACTGTACCGAATGATGAAATACGGAATTACCACAAAGTGAAAGAAATTATATTGGCCAGGTATGCTATAACACCAGAAGCATACCGGCGGAGATTCAGGGATTTAAAGAAGGTGGAGAAAGACTCACATGCTGAGTGGGCATGCAGACTGCAACGAGCAGTCTTGGGGTGGGTGCAAGCGAGCAAGGCACGGTCTATGGAGGATGTATTGCAAATGGTACTGCTGGAGCAATTTTATGAAGTAACCAGCGAGGTACAGGAGTGGGTAAGAGACAGAAACCCTACCTCCCTTACCGAAGCAGCCAGGAAGGCGGACGAGTACCTGGATGCACGCAGGCAGCAAAAACCTGCAGCTCCAAAAGTACCTTTTAAAACCTTTGGGGGAAATAACTACACGCCAGCTCTACCAAGGTCACTGCCACCACCACCACCACCCGCTGCACAGCCACGTTTCCGCCAGCCCACGTCGGGCCCTTGCCACCACTGCCAGAAGTGGGGACATTATAAAAGGGAATGCCCCCAGCTGCGGGACCGTTCCACCTGGATTCGACCCGGTCCGCCACCACCACCGAGAGCCGCCGCAGCCCATCACTACCAGGACATCGTGGCCACACCGTATGGTTCAGCAGTTCCCATCACAACAGTAGACCAGTGGGAGGTACTGCACGAGGCAGATCCCGTCCAGGCTAACGCAGACAACCGCCAGCATCACAGGCAGACCGTGTATCTGGAGGGTAAAGCGGTTCAGGGGCTACGTGACTCAGGAGCCACCATCACCCTGGTAACAAGTCACCTGGTCTCAGACCAAGCTAAACTTAATAAGACTGTGGCCGTCAGGGTAGCCGGGGGAGCAGTATACCGGCTACCCACAGCAAGGGTACATTTGCATTGGGGAGCGGGGGCAGGGCATGTGGAGGTGGGGTTGATGCCGCAGTTACCGGCGGAGGTTTTATTGGGGAACGATCTGGGGAGGCTCACATCTGCTTTTGAGCCCCAGACACCCACCACAGGAGAAGCTCACCCTGTGGTCACTAGACAACAGGCCCGCACCCAGGACTACAACACACTCCCGGAGGTTCAGGTAAGAGATCCTTCCCCTTCCCCTGACTGTGTCCCCTGGGCCCCTCCTAACGAATTTGCAGCTGAGGTAGTGACTGACCCCACCTTGCAGGTGTATAGGGACAAGGTGACAGCAGACACGCCTGGGGGGGAGGGCGAAAGGTTTATTTGGGACAACCAGCTGTTATATCGGGAGACGGATAAGCAGGTATCCGGGTCAGACCCGATTGTGATGAGGCAGTTAGTGGTACCTCAGCGGTACCGGGCGGAGTTACTACGGATAGCCCATGACATTCCGCTATCTGGACATTTAGGGGTCAGCAGGACCCGATACAGGTTAACCCAAAGTTTCTTTTGGCCGGGAATTAGCCAGGAGGTGCGCAGGTATTGCAACACGTGCGATACCTGTCAAAGGCTGGGGAAAAGGGGGGACCAGCGCAAGGCCAAGTTACATCCCCTCCCCATAATCGAGGAACCCTTTAGCAGGGTAGCAGTTGACCTAATAGGACCCCTCAACAAAGCAAGCCCGTCAGGTAAAAGATTTATCCTGACAGTAGTAGATTATGCCACCAGATATCCAGAGGCGGTGGCCCTGACGAATATACAGGCTGAGACAGTAGCCGAAGCCCTGATGAAGATATTCTCCCGGGTGGGACTCCCCAGGGAGATTGTCTCCGATCAGGGCACCCAGTTCACCGCCGAAGTCACGCAGCGCCTCTGGAAGTTTTGTGACATTAAGCCGGTCATTAGTTCCCCTTACCACCCCCAGACGAATGGGCTCTGCGAACGTTTCAACGGTACATTGAAACAAATGCTCCGAACCTTCGCAGAGACCCACAAGGACTGGGAGAAGTTCCTGCCACACCTCCTCTTTGCTTACCGGGAGGTGCCGCAGGAATCCACTGGGTTCTCCCCATTTGAACTATTGTTTGGCCGCAGGGTACGAGGGCCTTTAGATTTGATCAGAGAGCATTGGGAGGGAGAACGGAGCACTGACGGCACCCCCATCATACCCTATGTGTTGGCATTCCGAGACCGCCTTGAGGCCTTAACTCAGACGGTACGCGAGAATTTGCAGGCGGCTCAGAGACGCCAACGCACATGGTATGATCGGGGCGCCAGGGACCGTAGCTTTCAGGTCGGGCAGAAGGTGTTAATCTTAAAACCTGTCCGACACGATAAGCTGCAGGCCGCCTGGCAGGGCCCTTATAAGGTGGTGGAACAACGGTGTGACACCACTTATATAATCGGCTCGTGTGTTGGTACTGGGGGGCGACGCATGCTCCATGTGAACATGATGAAGCCCTACCAGGAGCGCTCGGAGGAACTGACCGCTATATGTGCGCCTAACTCCGAGGAGTTTGACAGTTTACCTCTCCCGGATCTGCTGGGAGAGGGTCAGTTATCCGGGGACTTAGGGGAGGTCACCCTGGGGGATCGGTTGAGCCCACAGGAGCGGAGCGAGGTACAACAGCTGTTGAGGGAGAAGCAGGATATCTTCTCTAATGTACCTGGTTACACTCCTCTGGCCACTCACCGAGTAGACACCCCAGGGCAACTTCCCATGCGTCAGACCCCGTACCGCATCCCAGAAGCGGTACGGGCGAACATGCGCAAGTAGATAGATGAGATGCTCCAGCTGGGGGTGATTGAGCCCTCTGACAGCCCCTGGGCATCTCCGGTAGTGCTAGTGCCAAAGCGGGACGGCACGACCCGGTTCTGTGTAGACTACCGGAGATTAAATGAGAAGACGGTATCGGACGCCTATCCTATGCCCAGGATAGACGAACTCCTGGATCGGATGGCGAGGGGGCACTATCTCACCACAATTGACTTGTGTAAAGGGTATTGGCAAATACCCTTGGCACAAGACGCCATCCCTAAGTCGGCCTTTGTCACCCCATTCGGCTTGTACCAATTTAAGGTCATGCCGTTTGGGATGAAAAACGCCCCGGCTACTTTTCAGCGGATGGTGGACCGCCTCCTAGATGGGTTCCAGGATTATACCTGCGCATACCTCGACGATATTGCCATTTTCAGCAATACCTGGCAGGAACACCTGACCCATATAGGAGCGGTCCTAGACAGGATTAGGGCCGCTGGTTTAACGCTGAAACCAGCCAAATGCAGCATAGGAATGGCTGAAGTACAGTACCTAGGTCATCGGGTAGGATGTGGCAAGCAAAAGCCGGAACCAGCCAAAGTAGAGGCTGTAGCTCAATGGCCCACCCCTAGGACTAAGACCCAGGTGTTAGCGTTCTTAGGAACGGCCGGATACTACCGGAAATTTGTCCCGAATTACAGTGCCCTGGCCAAACCTCTCACCGACTTGACCCGTAAAAACCTACCCCGCCAAGTAACCTGGACCCCGGAGTGTGAACAGGCATTTCAGTTGTTAAAAGATGCATTGACAAATGCCCCCTCTTGGCAGCTCCCAATCCAACTAAACGTTTTCTTGTCCACACAGACGCTTCTATGTTTGGATTGGGAGCAGTATTAAGCCAAGTCGGGGCCGATGGCAGAGAACATCCCGTGGCTTACATCAGCCGGAAACTGTTACCTCGAGAAGTAAGCTACGCCGCCATCGAGAAAGAATGCCTGGCTGTGGTGTGGGCCCTGAAGAAATTACAGCCATATTTGTACGGACAAGCTTTTTCCCTGCTCACGGATCACAACCCGTTAGTATGGCTAAACCGGGTGGCTGGGGACAATGCCCGGCTGCTGCGCTGGAGTCTGGCGCTGCAGCCCTTTGACTTTAATATCCAGTACCGCCCGGGTAAACAGAATGGAAATGCGGATGGGTTGTCTCGGCAAACGGACCTAGAGAAATGATCCGTGAGCCTCCCCGGACATCCCCAAGCCGATCCGTGTTGGATCAGACTGTGTATGCCGGCTTGTGGGCAAGGGGGAGCAGTGTAGCGGATGGCACCATGCAACCCTACAAAAATACTGTATAAAGCTGCATCCGTGTATCTGCTGTATTTTCTGTGTATTAAAGCCTTCCATTGTTTAGTTATGTCAGCCACCCAGTCTGACTACCTTGCTTCTGGCTCCAGATTAAAGTGGCTAGATACTGCTTTACTGGTGATGTGTTTAAGTTTTCTATTGTTTAATCAAGTGTTATCTGATTGCAGTTTGGTGTATATAAGTCTGTGTTGTTTGTCAAATAAAGTAGTTCAATCTTGCTGTAAAAGGCTAGTCAGTTATGCTCCTGAAACTGTGTGTCGTCCAGTTATTGGGATTGCTGTTGGGATATTGCTGTATTTGACCTGCTGGAAACCCTGCCTTTGGATTTACTATTTACTTGTTCCTGAGTCTCACTTGGATTATAAGCGGAGATAACCTGGGTAATATTGCATCTCCGCTACAGTCAGTAACGATGCACTGTATAAATAGACAGCGTACTGATGGTCAGTAACGATGCACTGTATAAATAGACAGCGTACTGATGGTCAGTAACGATGCACTGTATAAATAGATCGCGTGCTGATGGTCAGTAATGATGCACTGTATAAATAGACAGCGTACTGATGGTCAGTAACGACGCACTGTATAAATAGACCGCGTACTGATGGTCAGCAACGCTGCACTGTATAAATAGACCGCGTACTGATGGTCAGTAACGACGCACTGTATAAATAGACCGCGTGTTGATGGTCAGCAACGCGCACTGTATAAATAGACAGCGTACTGATGGTCAGTAACGATGAACTGTATAAATAGACCGCGTACTGATGGTCAGCAACGCTGCACTGTATAAATAGACCGCGTACTGATGGTCAGTAACAACACACTGTATAAATAGACCGCGTACTGATGGTCAGCAATGCTGCACTGTATAAATAGACAGCGTACTGATGGTCAGCAACAATGCACTGTATAAATAGACAGCGTACTGATGGTCAGCAACGCTGCACTGTATAAATAGACAGCGTACTGATGGTCAGCAACAATGCACTGTATAAATAGACAGCGTACTGATGGTCAGCAACAATGCACTGTATAAATAGACAGCGTACTGATGGTCAGTAACGATGCACTGTATAAATAGACTCGTGCTGATGGTCAGTAACGATGCACTGTATAAATAGACAGCGTACTGATGGTCAGTAACGATGCACTGTATAAATAGACTCGTGCTGATGGTCAGTAACGACGCACTGTTTACATAGACCGCGTGCTGATGTTCAGTTACAATGTGAAAGTGATGCAGATCCCTACGACTAGGATACATTTTGATTGGGTAGTGGGGTCCTATGATGTTGAAGTGGGAGTCATGGAAAAGTTGCCAGCTTTTGGGCAATGATTTGGGTCACTTGACCACTGCTTATACCACAGATTTAAAGAAATAGAACCAATGGTGGTAATAATATTTACAGTTGCCAAGAAAAAGTATGTGAACCCTTTGGAATAATATGGATTTCTGCACAAATTGCCCATAAAATGTGATCTGATCTTCATCTAAGTCACAACAATAGACAATCACAGTCTGCTTAAGCTAATAACACACAAATAATGAAATGTGTTTTTATTGAACACACCATGTAAACATTCACAGTGCAGGTGGAAAAAGTATGTGAACCCTTGGATTTAATAACTGGTTGAACCTCCTTTGGCAGCAATAACTTCAACCAAACGTTTCCTGTAGTTGCAGATCAGACGTGCACAACGGTCACGAGTGATTCTCGACCATTCCTCTTTACAGAACTATTTCAGTTCAGCAATATTCTTGGGATGTCTGGAGTGAATCGCTTTCTTGAAGTCATGCCACAGCATCTCAATCGGGTTGAGGTCAGGACTCTGACTCGGCCACGTCAGAAGGCGTATTTTCTTCTGTTTAAGCCATTCTGTAACTGATTTACTTCTATGCTTTAAGTTATTGTTGCTGGTGGTCAGATGGCCTTAAGTTCTCCTGCAAAATGTCTTGATAAACTTGGGGATTCATTTTTCCTTCGATGATAGCAATCCATCCAGGCCCTGACCCAGCAAAGCAACCCCAAACCATGATGCCCCCACCACCATACTTCACAGTTGGGATGACTGCTCTTGCAGTCATCTTTACAGGACGGCCACTCCTAGGGAGAGTAGCAGCAGTGCAGAACTTTCTCCATTTATAGACAATTTGTCTTACCGTGGACTGATGAACAGCAAGGCCTATGGAGATACTTTTATAACCCTTTCCAGCTTTATGCAAGTCAACCATTCTTAATCGTAGGTCTTCTGAGAGCTCTTTGGTGTGAGGCATCATTCACATCAGGCAATGCTTCTTGTGAAAAGCAAACCCAGAACTGGTGTGTGTTTTTTATAGGGCAGGGCAGCTGGAACCAACACCTCCAATCTCATCTCATTGATTGGACTCCAGTTGGCTGACACCTCACTCCAATTAGCTCTTGGAGATGTCATTAGTCTAGGGGTTCACATACTTTTTCCACCTGCACTGTGAATGTTTACATGGTGTGTTCAATAAAAACATGGTAACATTTCATTCTTTGTGTGTTATTAGTTTAAGCAGACTGTGATTGTCTATTGTTGTGACTTAGATGAAGATCAGATCACATTTTATGGGCAATTTGTGCAGAAATCCATATTAATCCAAAGGGTTCACATACTTTTTCTTGCAACTGTATGTACGCCTTTTGAGTAACCCTACCATGCAGTTTCAGAATACTTTGAGGGCTTATGATTAAGGGCTCAGTGTAGCCCGAAACGTGTCTAGCCCGAACCAAAACCCAGGTCTTAACATTCATAGGCATGGTAGGATATTGTCGTAGGTACATTGCTGACTATAGTATCATTGCTAAACCCCTCAGAGATTTAACAAGAAAAATGTTCCACAGCAGGTCCTGTGGTCCTCATAGTGTGGCACCACTTTTCAAAGGCTAAACAGTGCTCTGATCTCAGCCCCAATATTATCTGGTCCCTATTCCTTCAATCATTTCTGTGTCCATATAGATGCTTTTATGTTCAGATTGGGTGCAGCGTTATGCCATGTGGGAGCTGACGGCAGTGAGTTGCATAAATCAATGTAAGCTATTGCCCAAAGAACCTGCCTAATTCCATCTCAGCTTTTTCTGAATCTGCCTCAAACGCTTACCATCAGGATATCCAATCTCATTGGCAACAAATACACTTTTAGTTAATCAGAATTATAGAAAACAAAAATCCACTGGAACAAGCATCATAACATGGCATCCAACGACACGCCTAGAAGTCTCATATGGCTCTCGACTAAGAAACCTTTGTCTTCCTTTTTCCTCTAAGAGATTGGGTCCTAAATACATTGGACCCTTTTAAATTTCGCTCCATTTAAACCCTGAATGCTTGAGTTTGGCCAGACAGTCCTAATTTGTTCCATCTCTTCCATTTTGTGATTATACTGCATATCGATTCTCAGTGTTTATGCAACAAGTAACAATACTTGGTGGACTGGAAAGCATCCGGCCCAGAGGAGAGAAATTGGGAACGTGTCAGTCATGTTCTCACATCTGCCAAGGTATGGGGACATTGGGGATTTATTTTGGCATGGCTCAGAGCTATATTTGTGCATGCTTTGAGTACTTGAAGACATCAAGTCTGAAAATGCAAACATTTCCCTATTGTACACTAATTTATCAGCAGGATATGGCGGTCTCTGTGTCAGTCAACTCTATCAAAGGCCTCTGTCAGAGTCTAGAAAGCAGCTCAAGTGAACTCACCTTGCTTTATGCCACTTGCTTACTGCCCTCTTAAAAGTATGTATATTAGGGGTGATGAACTTGCCAGAAGTATACACTCTGGCATGATTAGGATATTAATTTGGGATAATTTTGAGGGGGAGGGTTAAAAAGGTCTTTTGTTAAAATACAGAATTATTGCTTCTTACCCATTTTGAAATAACTTCTGTAAGCTTATGCTAGGAAAAGGAAAAACTAATGACATGTTTATTAAAAAAAGAAAAAAAGTATGTGAAGTGATTTGAACGAAAACTGAAGCAGGTTAGAAAGATGAACATAATAATGTCCCCAAGATTTTAGACAGAATCAGGAGTAAAGAAACAGGCCTGTAATTTCATATTACGTTTATATAACCAAACGCACAAACACATAAACACATAAACAGACCGACAGTCACATTGTGTGCTTCATTAAGTATACATGAATACCTCTACAAAAAAAGCTCACATATTTTGTATCATTTAATCTTGTGGGTTTTCCAGTTACACCCACATAACATAATATACCATCACAGCATAATATGCAAGTACAACAGCAAAACATGACATTTATTCCTAACAAAAATGTAACTAATCAAAGACATGCTTTACATAAACACGGCTCAGCCACAAATGTACACAATGAGCTAAAACTGACTTTACATTTTTCCTTCATTTAAATATCTATTCTATATGGAATGCATTTACAAAGAGACTCACATTGCAATGTTAAAGTAACATCCCTTATCCATGTCCAGTGATCCCTATATAAAGGGTCAGTAACGTCCCGTCGTCCGCTTTATTTGCTGCTCCTCAAGATAACAATTGCTATACAATTGGCTGCTGATTGATACTTATGTTTATTATATTGTCAGGGGTATATTGACAAGGTAGGTTACCTTATATAATATTGAAAGCTTATTAAACCTTAATCATTATTACATTAAATGTTAGGGAAATGGAAGGTTTTATGCTCCATTAGATATAGTTCAAGCCTAGAGATCTTAGTTACAATACAGGGATCAGTGTTTTATATTATAGGTTAATAGTCATTTCTACATGTATACTTTAGTTAAATCTGGAATTTTCTTACAAATAGAATTAACTGCTAATTGCATGATATTTAACTAGTCTGACCCTCTCATACAATTTTATTGAAACAAGGGTTACATCAATTAAATAAAGATGTTTGTATTACCACCAGTTTGGAGGGTTACAGCTCGGGCTGCTTGGACATTGATCAGGGATGTTCTGTGTGTAGTACGTTTGTTCTATGGTTAAGATTATGTTGAAGTATAATATTCAACTATTTAATAAAATGACATTTCCCATCATGATAATTGGAAAATCTTCCCGTTCTAGATGACGTTTCCTTCACTAACCCTTTAGACCCCAGAAAGGGTTTTTGTCGTTAAATGGAAATGTTTTGTGTGTAGAAAGAGTTGATTTTGTGGAAATAATATGTAAAGAGTCTGTCCCCTTTCATGTACATTAAGCATAGTGTGGGTGTTGGACCATTTCTCAAATTCCAAAGCTGGAAATGTCTGGTTCCTCTGCTGTGTGACTTCTCCGATAATTAAAGGAATACTCTAATATAGAAGCACAACTCCAGTTATACAGAGAAACAAGTGAATACAGAGCTGCGGTGAATCCTTTAACATATCCTAAGTGAGAACTCAAGTGAAGGAGCTCCAAGTAAAGAATGAGTTAAAAAGCAAGGATAGTAAAGTATAAATCCCTGGATAATATATATATATTGTGACCGACAGCAAGGAGTTGTGCTGGAGGGAGTCTATATATCTCCCCAGATTTTGCACAGTTCCTACTTTGTGTAATTAGCCCCAGGGAAATGTGTTATGTTACACTTAATATAGCACTTTATGTATGTGTGGGCCCTGGGGTGGAGCACTTGGAGAGTAGGGTGGGCCAGTGGAACCTACAGGTGAGAAGCCCAGTGTTCCAATCCTAATTTACCTGAAGAGGCTTGCTGATTACAGGTGCTGGTAAATACTCCCCTGCCAGAGGAGGGGGAGACTGTGTTTGATTTCTGTGAGTGGAAGCAGTAAGGTTGTGATTTATGGTTATGTTGGGAAATGGACAAGCCATCCAACCCAGCCAGCTTAGTATTTTGGTTTAGTTAGTGCTCATAAGAGCAAGGATTTTGTTTTATATTTTGTTACAACCTGATATACCTTACTGTGCATCTTGGAACCACAATAAGAGAAAACAAGTCTTTTTACCTCATCCAGCGTGTGTCTCTGAAGCCTGAAAGACTGTGTGTAACCCCCAAATCCCAGGACAAGGTACCAAGGGAAAGGAGGACTTTTGTCACAATATATATATATATATATATATATGTGTGTTGTAATGAGGTAACTGCCAACACTGGGGGACATAGACAACATGGCATTGGCTGGGGCCAGTGTAGAGGGTGAAGATGAGCTTCTAGGGCAGAGAGCTGGGCTAGTTGTGTAAGGGGCAGTAGGGGTCAGAGAGCTAGGGAGGCTTGGGAAGGTTTTTAAACTGGGTTATGGAGGGGAGGGTAAAAAAAAAGTTGTTAGCTAGAGTAGATTGGAAGGGGAAACTAGCTTTGGTAAAGAAGGTGAGAGCAGTGATGGGGGATTGTATAGACAATAAGTAGGGTCATAAAATGAACCATGGGGTCAGGAAGTGTTTGTCAACTAATGAACCAAAAATAGGGAGTAAGCTGAAACGTCCTCTAGCAAATGAAGAAGCTTGACGAATAAAATGGAGATATTGGTAAGTGATGAACGTATGATTTAATCGGTAGGATGAAACACATGACTGGTCAGTTCATTTACAAGATTACTCACATTTTAAATAGAAAATGTGGAGGGATTTGTTTATATGTGCATTAAAGCCCACTAATTAAAGATGGTGTGCTTGATCACACTGGTACTAGTGTGGAGAAATGAAGATTAACATAGACAGTAAGGAAAGAGAAGCACATTACCTGTAGTTGCATGCTACAAGTCACCACACATTGGTATTGATGGGGAAGATCAGATTTTATTGCAAATTGATAAAGCTGCAAATCTGAAGGAAGTTTTAATCAGTTTTAAACCCTAAGGGGAGATTTTAATTACCCAGATAGAGATTGGAATGGTGGACCAACTAATACCCTAATCCTAAGGGATGCCTGTCTATATATGGTAATAACCAACAATGAGGAGCTTATCTCGAAGATCAAAATAAGAGGAATAGTGATATAGTGATCATAACATGTTTTCATTTGAAATTAAACATTGTTTTTACTGTGCATGTAGGGAATAAAAAACAATTGAAAATAAGTTGTATATTGTTTTTGCAAAACTGCAAGCATCAAAATTACAAGAAAAATGTGTTTTAAATGTCTGTGGAAAATTTGTATAAAGCCACAACCCAAAGGTAATTTTTCTCCTAATTTAGGTATTTGCTTGCAATTTTGCTAACACATTGTAAAGATCATTTCCAAAGCATTTTTTTCTCTACTTTCATGGTATAAGCTAGGATTAGAAGATACGGTCCGTTCCATTCAAAAAAGTAAATTGGCAACCACTCCACCAAAACACTTAAAATTAGAAGGGCCAACTTTGACAGGCTAAGGGCATCTCTTGATGTTTCTATTGAACACAGACTGGGATGGATTGTTTTCTAGACAGAAACAGGCATAACAGAATACAGAGTACATGGCTAAAGGACACAAACAAGAATTGGACAAGGAACACAATATTGGAGCGAGAAGCCGCAATCCTCAGACGCTTCAAAAAAAGAAACCAGAACAAGGACTTGGGGAGAGGGAAGAAGAGCTGGAATCTTCAGGAAACAAAAGATACAGACATAAAACACAGGGCTAGCCGAGGACTCCAGAATGAAAATGGTGAGGGTTTGGTTACACTAAATGGCCATATAATGATTAGCTTGCCAATCACATCAATGTATCCCACAATATGACAAGTCCTATCACTATCCCTGCACAAAGAATAACTAATAACTGAACTAAACTGAAAAGAGAGAGAGAGGAGAGACAGACAGATAGAGAGGAGGAAGAGGAGAGTGGAGGTGAATAGCACTGAATACATACAGATAGCTATAAGCTTGTCAGCACAGGAAGGAACACAAGAGCTGTCCTAGGCTGGCTGCTTAGCAACAAGGAAGAATCCTACAACATTTCTTCCTTGCTGCTTGTCAGTCAAAATCCCTTATTGGCTGTGTTGAATGGGTGGGTGGAGCTTGGTGATGTCATTGATGATGTCACACACATGCATGGCCTTCACAGAGCAAGGGGGTGCTTGGGAGTGACAGGGAGCATGCTCAGTATTCATCCCCATTCACTTCAATGGGAATGGATCTGATTGGCTGAAGCAGAGAAAGAGAAAGTCAAAATCTTCAGGCTTTTGGAATGAGGAGGTGGGAATGTCTGACTGCTTCAAAAGCCTCAAGAAATGCTAACTACTTTTACATGTAAGTTTATCAGTTTTTAAGTTATGGAAATTACAAGATATGCATATTAAAGCACTATTTTAGTCCTTTAATATGCATTAACATTTGGAAAATGCTTTTTGGGCACTTGACAGTCCCTTTAATAGCATTCTATGAAGTCAGTAATAATATAGATCTAGGTGGCAGCTGATGTGATCTATTTAGACTTTACTAAAGCATTTGATACAGTTCCACACAAATGGTTACTGTACAAATTGACCAAAATATTTGTTTATTAATGATCTCCCAAATTGCACTGAGAGTCATGTCGCACTGTTTGCTGAGGACACAAAGTTAGGTATGGTTTTACAGTCTTTCCCTGATGTTTCTTCCTTTGCAGGAGGATTTAGACAAAGTGGGGCGCTGGGCAAGCAAGTAGCACATGAAGTTCAGTACTGACAAATGTAAAGTTATGCATTTTGGAAAAAATAATAATGCAACATATACTTTCAATGGTATCTCCCTGGGAAAAACTAATCAGAAGGTTTCAGGAATAATTGTAGAAAACAGACTTAGTAAAAGTGAGCAATGCAAGTTACCAGCTGCACGGGCCAATATGATATTGACATGTATAAAATGGAGTATTGAATTATGTGAGGAGGACATCATCTTACCTCTTTAAAAGCCAATGGTAAGATCGAAGCATTTAAAAAGGGGCTATATTGTGCGAGGAAGTGTGGTACGAAGGTTGATGTAAGATACATCAGGTCTGCCTTGGTAAACAAGAGCCTGCTTTTTGCTAGTTAACCCCTTCAGGACAATGGTTTTCCTTGTTCTGATGTCCGCTCTGGACAATAGCTTTTCTCCTACTTTAGTTATGTGCGAGCTTAAACTAAATGCTAGCTTGCTATTTTCACCACGTATAATATATATTTTTAAAGACAGATATGGCTTTCTTTTGCAACCATTTTTGTAACATTTAACCCTTTGTGTAATGTATAAAATTGAATAGTGTATGTTAAAAAAAAAAAAAAGTGTTGTTTAATTACATTTTCTCTGGGACACAGTATATTTCTCTCCTCTCTCTCTGGCACGATAAAAATGTATCAGGGAGAGAGGGGTAAGATTTTGACAATCAGTGTTCATATAGCACTGATTGTCATTTACTGTATTTTTTTTTTTTTTTTTTTAAATATTTTATTTTACACAATATGACAGTACATATCGGCAGATTCTTTCACGGATAGAGATCAAAATCAGACATAAAATGACAGCCAAAAAAGATACATACATTTTCTCTCCTTATTAACTGCTAATCACAATGAGTTATCTGTTTTAACTGTTTTAAGCTATCCATTCACATCCCCCGAATATGTAAATAAAACTAGACATACATGACATAACATGACAGTTCGCACTGGGTGGCTGGTGTATTTTTTGAATTTGATCAATGTGATTTTCACAGTGATCACATTATTAAATGCAATAAATAAATGGTTGATCCTGGTCTAACTGTTAAGGCAACCAGGATCAAACTTGGGGGAGGATGGCAATGGATTGTAATTAGCCTATTTAGAAACATAGAATGTGTTGGCAGATAAGAACCATCTAGTCTGCCCCATTTTCTAAATACTGTAATTCGTCCCCAGTTCCCCATTTGGTAATCACAATCCACACTGCAATGAGTGAGACAACCTGTCTAATCTATTGCAGGCTAAGACAGACCCTTTTTTGAGTGTTTCCCACTTGCCTCAATCAGACCCCATTTGCATAAGGTGAGGGGGCGTGATTGACAGGTCATTGACTTGTCACTTTAAGACCACCCATGGACGGTTCCGGTGGCGTGATTGATAGGTCAGTGACTTGTCACTTTAAGACCACCCATGGACGTTTTTTTGCTTTCCTGGATGAATTCATTTGTAAAGCATCCAGGAGAGCCAAAAATTGTGTGAATCTCGGCATGTATGGGCATTGTCACCAGTGCATTGAATTGGTAGCCCATCCATGTGTGTGGATTGTCATGAACGGGTTAAAATAATGTCCCAGGGAAAGATGTTGTGTTTGCAAACATAGTACATTGTTGGTAATTTACAAACCATGGTAATGGTCCCTGGGTGGAGCATCTGGAAAGCAGGGTGGACCAGTGCTCAAACAGCATTAATTGCTGTTCAAAATCCCAGCCAGAGTTTGTATTCTCCCCAGGAGCTTCATAGGTGAGGCTTAGGGTTACTGATTTAAACTCACCTGTGGCTAATCAATTAGCAGGCGGTGTGTGAATAGAAGGGATCAGTCTGCTGCATTTGGAGAGGCACCATTTTCTAAAGTCAGTTAGGAAAGCTGAGGAACTATTTTTTCTACATCACTATTTTGCTGTACAGAGTGAACCATTGGTCAGTGGGTAAGCCACTCAATGATCGATAATGCTGCTGTGTTTAGTAAGTGCTCAAGCAAGAAGCAAGGTATTTGTTGTGTTTATTCTCTCACTTGTTATTCACCTAATACTGGAAACTGAGCTGGACATGCCCTGGGCTTAATTTGTCACAATACATTATATAAAGATAGATAGATATGTTGGTTTTTTTAGAATAGCAGGACATCTTGATCCAAGAAGAAATCTGATGGCCTTGTTCTCCTGTAAGCAGCAACATTCAAAATAGCTTAATTAGGTGTTGTGGTTTGTTTGTTTGTCTCAAAATCAGGATGGATAGGTAAAAGGGCTGAACTGGATAGACTTGGTAGCATAGTCATTTAGATGCCCCAAGTAGGAGAAAAAACTGGCCAAAAATGTTAATAGTAATGGCATTCAAACATTATAAAAACAAGGGATCAGCATTATCATGTATAGAGTACAAAGATGGCAACAAAGCCTGCAAAAAGGCAGTTGAAATGGCTAAATTGGAAAACGAGAAAAGGATTGCTAAGGAGAGAAAAACTAACCCCAACAATTTTTATAAGTATATAAATGGAAAAAAGCTAAAAAAAAAAAAAAAAAAAAAGGGGAAAATTTGGGTCCTTGTTATCCCAAATGGGAAATCTGGTTAGTGAGGACAGAGAGAAAGCAGACATTTTAAATACTTTTTTTCCTTCTGTTTATACTAAGGAAGAACCAATGGATGAGCCCCTGCTACCGGACGTTACGGGACAGTCAAACATGGAACACAGGAAAAAGTGCTTAAGCAATTAAACTCTGTTAAGATAGAAAAGGCCCCAGGGCCAGATGGTATACACCCAAGGGTCCTTAGAGAGTTAAGCATAATTCTAGCCAGACCACTATTTATGATCTTTGGGGATTCTTTCAGTTCAGGTATAGTGCCAACAGACTGGTGAAAGGCGGATTCCATTCCAATAAAAAAAAAAAAAAGGGATCAAAATCTCTGCCCGGTAATTATAGGCCAGTGAGCTTGACATCTGTAGTGGGGAAATTATTTGAAGGATTGCTAAAGGTATACACTCAATAATACATCTTGAATCAGAATATAATTAGTAAAAGTCAACATGGTTTTGTGAAAGACAGGACATTAGGGTTAACCATAACCCTATGAAGAAGTCAGTAAAAATATAGATCTAGGTGGCAGTTGATGAGATCTATTTGGACTTTGATAAAGCATTTGATAAAGTTCCACGCAACAGATTACTCTACAAACTAGGAGAAATATGTATGTGGATAGAAAATTGGCTAAAAGATAGAATGCAGAGGGTTGTTGTAAATGGAAAATCCTCAAACTGGACCAGGGTATTGAGCAGAGTACCTCAGGGGTCTGTTTTAGGCCCTCTTCTTTTTAATCTGTTTATTAATGATCTTCCACATTGTGCTGAGAGCCATGTCTCAGTGTTTGCTGATGACACTAAATGAGGTAAAGTAATACAGACTAATCTTGATGTTTGTTCTATACAGGAAGGTCCAATAAGCTATTGGCATGTATAAAACGAGGTATAGATTCACGGGAGGAGGACATCATCTTGCCTCTTTACAAATCAATGGTAAGACCTCACCTTGAATATGCAGTACAATTCTGGGCACCAGTCCTTAAAAACTACATTATGGAACAAGAAAAAGTGCAAAGGAGAGCTACAAAATTAATAAGGGGATCGGAGGATCTTAGTTATGAAGAGAGACTTAAAAAAAATTGCATTTATATATGTTATAAAAAAGGCGTCTCAGAGGGGATATGATAACATTATATAAATATGTGCAGGGCCAATATAAAGAGCTCTCCAGGGACCTGTTCATTAACAGAAATGTACAAAGAACAAGAGGTCACCCCCTCAGACTGGAAGAGCAAAGATTTCATAGACAGCAAAGGAAGGGATTCTTTACGGTAAGGACAATAAAGTTATGGAACTCCCTGCCAAGAGAGGTAGTGCTATCAACCACAATAGATGCATTTACACATGGAAAAGAACATACAGGGCTATTAATAATAGAATAAGCATTAATAATGGAGCTTATTGATCCATAGAGAAATCTGATTGCCCCTTGGAGTCAAGAAGGATATTTTCCCCCTAGGAGACAAAAAAAAAAAACAAAATATGGCTTCCTTGGGGGGGTTTTGCTTCTTTTGGATCAAAAGCTGGAATTATAGGTAGAAGGGTTGAACTTGATGTACTTGTGTCTTTTCTCAGCCTATGTTACTGATGAGAAGTAGGCAGGCCAGTCTATTCTCTCTCTATAGGAGAGCGTAAGTCCCCACAACCCAGTGTAACCTTAGTTTTAATATGGAATCAACAATGGGGACCTTAACAGACAGACGTCAGTCAACCAGATGCATGGGGCAAGCACACTGACACCGTTAGCATAAGCCAACCTCTAGATCAGCTCTGAAGCAGAGTTTAGAGTAAACCTGCATGTATAGCTAAAGATAGACACAGGTTTACTGTAAGAAGTGGGGCTTTTTTAACCTATTAGGAAGCAAGGGTAAAAAAAAAAAGTTTCGTTTCCCTTTAACAGGAGATAGATTTTCATGAAAACATTTCCCATATTAAGAACATGCAAGTGCTTTCTTACTCGTGTGATTTCTCTCGTGTACCATAAGGTATGACTTTGAGGTGAAACATTTTCCACAGTGAGAACACGCAAATGGTTTCTCTCTAGTGTGAAACCTCTCGTGCACAGTAAGATATGAGTTTGTGCTAAAACTTTTCCCACATAGAGAACATGCAAACGGTTTCTCTCCTGTGTGAATTCTAGAGTGAATAAGAAGAGCATGTTGTTGGTTAAAGCATTTCCCACATTCAGAACATGCAAACGGCTTTTCTCCTGTGTGGATTCTCTGGTGCAGAGTAAGCACACACTTGCTAGTAAAACACTTCCCACAATCAGAACACATGAATGGTCTCTCTCCTGTGTGGTATCGCTCATGTACAGTAAGGGCTGACTTTCGTGGAAACCCTTTCCCACATTCAGAACATGCAAATGGTCTCTCTCCTGTGTGGAGTCTCTCATGTTTAGTAAGCTGGGACTTTTGGCGAAAACATTTCCCACATTCAGAACATGCAAAGGGCTTCTCTCCTGTGTGAATTCTCTCGTGTCTCGTAAGAGGTAACTTTCTAGCGAATCCTTTCCCACATACAGAACACGTAAAAGGTCTCTCGCCCGTGTGGCTTCTCTCATGCACAGTAAGTTCTGACTTTCTTGAAAATACTTTCTCGCATTCAGAACAAGCAAAAGGCTTCTCTCCGGTGTGGATTCTTTCATGTAGGATAAGCTCCGTCTTTCTGATAAACCATTTCCCACATTCAGAACAAGTAAACGGTTTCTCTTCTTTGTGGATTCGTTTATGTACATTAAGTTCTCCCTTCCTGGTAAATCCTTTCCCACATTCAGAACATGCAAATGGTTTCTCTCCTGTGTGAATTCTCTTATGTACAATTAGGTGCATCTTTCTGGTAAACCATTTGCCGCACTCGGAACATGCAAACGGTTTCTCTCCTGTGTGCGTTCTCTCATGTAGAGTAAGCTGTGCCTTGTTAGTAAACCATTTTCCGCACTCCTCACATGTAAATAGTCTCTCTCCTCTGTGAATTCTCATATGTTCATGAAAGTATGACTTTGTGCTAAACCCTTTCCCACATTCAGAACATGTAAATGGCTTTTCTCCAGTGTGAGTTTTCTCATGTTCAACAAGCTTTGACTGTCTGGTGAAAGATTTCCCACATTCGGAACACACAAATAGTTTCTCTCCTGTGTGAAGTTTCATATGTTCATAAATGTTTGACCGTCTTGTAAACCGTTTCCCACACTGAGAACATGCAAATGCTTTCTCCCCTGTGTGATTTCTCTCATGTGCTGCAAGCTTTGACTTTGTACCAAAACATTTCCCACATTCAGAACATGCAAATGGTTTCTCTCCTGTGTGAATTCTCATATGTTCATAAACGTATGACTTTCTGGTAAAAAACTTCCCACACTGAGAACATGCATACGGTTTCTCTCCAGTGTGATTTCTCTCATGTGCCCTCAGCTTTGATTTTGTACCAAAACATTTCCCACATTTGGAACATGCAAACGGTCTCTCTCCTGTGTGAATTCTCATATGTTCATAAATATATGACTTTCTGGTAAAACATTTGCCACATTCAGTACACGCAAATGGCTTTTCTCCAGTGTGACTTTTTTCATGTACATTGAGCTTTGCCTTTGTGATAAATCCTTTCCCACATTCAGAACATGTATAAGGCTTCTCTCCGGTGTGAATTTTCTCATGTACATTGAGCTTTGCCTTTGTGATAAAACCTTTCCCACATTCACAACACACATACGGTTTTTCTCCAGTATGAATTTTCTCATGTACATTAAGCTGTGACTTTATGGCAAACCCTTTCCCACACACAGAACATACAAATGTTTTCATTCCATGTACAGTAAGCTCTGAATCCATATTACACAATTCACCACCTTCTGAACATGTAACAGATTGCTCCCCTATTTCAATCCCACTTTCCAGGAGTTTCTGGCTGTCTTTGCTATAGGCACCTGTAAATTCAATCATTAACTCATCTCGGTTTGCAGATGGACGGGATTCAGTTGACATTTCCTTCTTTATGTTAAATTTGTCTTCCATTATTTTAAGTTGTCTGTTGATTTGAGAATACTGGCCTTCAGAAATATATATTCCTTGTATATACACCTACATACCCTTGATATACCTGCACAAATAAAAAAAACATTGTAAATGTCCATATAATTATTGAAAACAGAGTAACAGAATTATATCTAACATTTTTCATGAGTAAACACCAAAACTAAACATAGTAATTTAGGTTGATACAAATAAATGTATAACCAGTTACATATTCACAGCAGGGCACACACAGTGTGATCACTCACACAGCCAGACTTTGTTAGAAGAACCCTAACCTCTTGGGTCTGGATTAAGGAGGAATGGAAACCTGATGCATTTCGCTGCTAAAAAGCAATTGAATATAAACATACGTGATAAGAAATAGAAACGGCAGAATTTGCTATAAATTTAAGCCATAACAGTGGTGTTCAATCAAAAACAAGAGAAAACATTAAATTAGCCAATTTGTGTACACATATTGTCATTTATACACATTATCCTTATATACACACCATCATTATATACACATATAAATGGATATTATTCTATTTTGTTTTGTGGGTTCACATTCATATTGAGGATGGCAATGGATTGTGATTTGTCTCTAGACATTGGCCTGTCACTTTAAGACATTAAAGCCTTTATTTCTGCTTTCGTGGATAGTCTTCACTTGTGAAGCTTCCAGGAAAGTCATAAATAGCATGAATCGTGGCAAAAATGCAGCATAAATATTAACCACAGTATATAACTTATCCTCAAGTTGGCAAACCCAGATAAAATATTGTGCATCTTGGTCTATTTCCAGATATACAGATTAAAAATGATTTCTGTCTGAGAACTGTAGTGCTTCCCCTTATATTATTCTCAAGCTAGTAATCTGTTGTGTTCAGGGCCGGCGCCACATATAGGAGAGATAGGCACCGGCACCTCCTACATAAGGTGCAGCATGTTACCGTTACTGATGAGAAGCACCGCTGCAGAGCCACACTTCGGTAAAGATCCTCACGGTGGCAGCAGAGCCCCCCAATGTATGATTGTGTGTGTGACACTGTGTGCTTTTCTGTGTGTGTGACACTGTGTGCTTTTCTGTGTGTGTGACACTGTGTGCTTTTCTGTGTGTGTGATACTGTGTGTATGTGACACGGTGTGATGGTGTGTGTGACTGCATGCGACACTGTGTGATGGTGACTGCATGCGACACTGTGTGATGGTGACTGCATGCGACACTGTGTGATGGTGACTGCATGCGACACTGTGTGATGGTGACTGCATGCGACACTGTGTGATGGTGACTGCATGCGACACTGTGTGATGGTGTGTGTGTATTTATGGGACTGCATGCGACACTGTGTGTTGGTGTGTGTATGTATGGGACTGCATGCAACACCGTGTGATGGTGTGTGTATGTATGGGACTGCATGCAACACCGTGTGATGGTGTGTGTATGTATGGGACTGCATGCAACACCGTGTGATGGTGTGTGTATGTATGGGACTGCATGCAACACCGTGTGATGGTGTGTGTATGTATGGGACTGCATGTGACACTGTGTGATGGTGTGTGTTTGTGACTGCATGCGACACTGTGTGATGGTGTGTGTATGTGATTGCACGCGACACTGTGTGATGGTGTGTGTATGTGATTGCACGCGACACTGTGTGATGGTGTGTGTATGTGACTGCATGCGAAACTGTGTGATGGTGTGTGTATGTGACTGCATGCGGCACTGTGTGATGGTGTGTGTATGTGACTGCATGCGACACTGTGTGATGGTGTGTGTATGTGACTGCATGCGACACTGTGTGATGGTGTGTGTATGTGACTGCATGCGACAGTGTGATGGTGTGTGTATGTGACTGCATGCGACACTGTGTGATGGTGTGTGTATGTGACTGCATGCGACACTGTGTGATGGTGTGTGTATGTGACTGCATGCGACACTGTGTTTGTGACTGCATGCGACACTGTGTGATGGTATGTGTATGTGACTGCATGTGACACTGCGTGATGGTGTGTGTATGTGACTGCATGCGACACTGTGTGATGGTGTGTGTATGTGACTGCATGCGACACTGTGTGATGGTGTGTGTTTGTGACTGCATGTGACACTGTGTGATGGTGCGTGTATGTGACTGCATGCGACACTGTGTGATGGTGTGTGTTTGTGACTGCATGCGACACTGTGTGATGGTGTGTGTTTGTGACTGCATGTGACACTGTGTGATGGTGTGTGTATGTGACTGCATGCAACACCGTGTGATGGTGTGTGTATGTATGGGACTGCATGCGACACCGTGTGATGGTGTGTGTGTATGTATGGGACTGCATGTGACACTGTGTGATGGTGTGTGTTTGTGACTGCATGCGACACTGTGTGATGGTGTGTGTATGTGATTGCACGCGACACTGTGTGATGGTGTGTGTATGTGACTGCATGCGAAACTGTGTGATGGTGTGTGTATGTGACTGCATGCGACACTGTGTGATGGTGTGTGTATGTGACTGCATGCGACACTGTGTGATGGTGTGTGTATGTGACTGCATGCGACACTGTGTGATGGTGTGTGTATGTGACTGCATGCGACACTGTGTGATGGTGTGTGTATGTGACTGCATGCGACACTGTGTGATGGTGTGTGTATGTGACTGCATGCGACACTGTGTTTGTGACTGCATGCGACACTGTGTGATGGTATGTGTATGTGACTGCATGTGACACTGCGTGATGGTGTGTGTATGTGACTGCATGCGACACTGTGTGATGGTGTGTGTATGTGACTGCATGCGACACTGTGTGATGGTGTGTGTATGTGACTGCATGCGACACTGTGTGATGGTGTGTGTTTGTGACTGCATGCGACACTGGGTGATGGTGTGTGTATGTGACTGCATGCGACACTGTGTGATGGTATGTGTATGTGACTGCATGTGACACTGCGTGATGGTGTGTGTATGTGACTGCATGCGACACTGTGTGATGGTGTGTGTTTGTGACTGCATGTGACACTGTGTGATGGTGTGTGTATGTGACTGCATGCAACACCGTGTGATGGTGTGTGTATGTATGGGACTGCATGCGACACCGTGTGATGGTGTGTGTGTATGTATGGGACTGCATGTGACACTGTGTGATGGTGTGTGTTTGTGACTGCATGCGACACTGTGTGATGGTGTGTGTATGTGATTGCACGCGACACTGTGTGATGGTGTGTGTATGTGACTGCATGCGAAACTGTGTGATGGTGTGTGTATGTGACTGCATGCGACACTGTGTGATGGTGTGTGTATGTGACTGCATGCGACACTGTGTGATGGTGTGTGTTTGTGACTGCATGCGACACTGTGTGATGGTGTGTGTATGTGATTGCACGCGACACTGTGTGATGGTGTGTGTATGTGACTGCATGCGAAACTGTGTGATGGTGTGTGTATGTGACTGCATGCGACACTGTGTGATGGTGTGTGTATGTGACTGCATGCGACACTGTGTGATGGTGTGTGTATGTGACTGCATGCGACACTGTGTGATGGTGTGTGTATGTGACTGCATGCGACACTGTGTGATGGTGTGTGTATGTGACTGCATGCGACACTGTGTGATGGTGTGTGTATGTGACTGCATGCGACACTGTGTGTTTGTGACTGCATGCGACACTGTGTGATGGTATGTGTATGTGACTGCATGTGACACTGCGTGATGGTGTGTGTATGTGACTGCATGCGACACTGTGTGATGGTGTGTGTATGTGACTGCATGCGACACTGTGTGATGGTGTGTGTATGTGACTGCATGCGACACTGTGTGATGGTGTGTGTTTGTGACTGCATGCGACACTGGGTGATGGTGTGTGTATGTGACTGCATGCGACACTGTGTGATGGTGTGTGTTTGTGACTGCATGCGACACTGTGTGATGGTATGTGTATGTGACTGCATGTGACACTGCGTGATGGTGTGTGTATGTGACTGCATGCGACACTGTGTGATGGTGTGTGTATGTGACTGCATGCGACACTGTGTGATGGTGTGTGTTTGTGACTGCATGCGACACTGTGTGATGGTGTGTGTATGTGACTGCATGCGACACTGTGTGATGGTGTGTGTTTGTGACTGCATGTGACACTGTGTGACGGTGTGTGTATGTGACTGCATGCGACACTGTGTGATGGTGTGTGTATGTGACTGCATGTGACACTGCGTGATGGTATGTGTATGTGACTGCATGTGACACTGCGTGATGGTATGTGTATGTGACTGCATGTGACACTGTGTGATGGTATGTGTATGTGACTGCATGTGACACTGTGTGATGGTATGTGTATGTGACTGCATGCGACACTGTGTGATGGTGTGTGTATGTGACTGCATGTGACACTGCGTGATGGTATGTGTATGTGACTGCATGTGACACTGCGTGATGGTATGTGTATGTGACTGCATGTGACACTGCGTGATGGTGTGTGTATGTGACTGCATGCGACACTGTGTGATGGTATGTGTATGTGACTGCATGTGACACTGCGTGATGGTATGTGTATGTGACTGCATGTGACACTGCGTGATGGTGTGTGTTTGTGACTGCATGCGACACTGTGTGATGGTGTGTGTGTGTGACTGCATGTGACACTGCGTGATGGTATGTGTATGTGACTGCATGTGACACTGTGTGATGGTGTGTGTATGTGACTGCATGTGACACTGCGTGATGGTTTGTGAAAAGTAACATATATTAAAAGAGGTGAGATGTAAGTGGGCGGGAAACAACCATTAGTCTATATCCCCCGTCTGAGATCGTCCACGATCAAATTGTCTTCGCCTCTGATATACACTTGTGAAATAGCCATTAGATGTTGTTGAGCCCAGTACATAATCCTGGAACATAGGACCTGTAGTCTTAGGCTTCTTGTACCCGCTTGGCGGTTTAGATAGGCGACTGTAGTATGATTGTCGACTTGTACTTTGATTGCAGCCATGTACTTTTGATTGTAGCCATGGGGCCAGAGCTATCAGTGCCCGGAATACTACCAAAAGCTCCCTAAAATTGGATGACTGAGCGGCTTCGTAGGAGGACCAGTGACCCTGCGAAACAGGGAGTGCCTTTTCCAAAAGCATCTGTAGTGAGAATTGGCCAATGAACTGGTTGAAAAGACAGCCCCTGTTCTAGGGTGTGAGACAGCTTCCACCATGACAGCTGGGTTCATACTTCCTGAATTCTAAATCCATGTCTTCTTCCTTGTGAGACCAATTTCCCAAAATTTCTTGCAGGAGAGGTCTCATATGAGCTTTCGCCCACTGGACTGCAGGTATAGCTGCTGTAAATAGGCCCAGGGTAATAAATTGGCATTCTTTAGAGGGGGGCGTTTTAACAGTGGGAACTAAATACCAGGCACAATCAATAAAACGCCCACCTCTAAAGAATGCCAATATAACAGCGGGAATTAAATACCAGGCACAATCAATAAAACGCCCACCTCTAAAGAATGCCAATATAACAGCGGGAATTAAATACCAGGCACAATCAATAAAACACCCACCTCTAAAGAATGCCAATATAACAGTGGGAATTAAATACCAGGCACAATCAATAAAACACCCACCTCTAAAGAATGCCAATATAACAGCGGGAATTAAATACCAGGCACAATCAATAAAACACCCACCTCTAAAGAATGCCAATATAACAGCGGGAATTAAATACCAGGCACAATCAATAAAACACCCACCTCTAAAGAATGCCAATATAACAGTGGGAATTAAATAACTTGCACAATCAATAAAACACCCACCTCTAAAGAATGCCAATATAACAGTGGGAATTAAATAACTTGCACAATCAATAAAACACCCACCTCTAAAGAATGCCAATATAACAGCGGGAATTAAATACCAGGCACAATCAATAAAACACCCACCTCTAAAGAATGCCAATATAACAGCGGGAATTAACCTGCATAATCAATAAAATACCCACCTCTAAAGAATGCCAATATAACAGCGGGAATTAAATACCAGGCACAATCAATAAAACGCCCACCTCTAAAGAATGCCAATATAACAGTGGGAATTAAATACCAGGACAATCAATAAAATACCCACCTCTAAAGAATGCCAATATAACAGCGGGAATTAAATAACCTGCACAATCAATAAAACACCCACCTCTAAAGAATGCCAATATAACAGCGGGAATTAAATACCAGGCACAATCAATAAAACGCCCACCTCTAAAGAATGCCAATATAACAGCGGGAATTAAATACCATGCACAATCAATAAAACACCCACCTCTAAAGAATGCCAATATAACAGCGGGAATTAAATAACCTGCACAATCAATAAAACACCCCACCTCTAAAGAATGCCAATATAACAGCGGGAATTAAATACCAGGCACAATCAATAAAACACCCACCTCTAAAGAATGCCAATATAACAGCGGGAATTAAATACCAGGCACAATCAATAAAACGCCCACCTCTAAAGAATGCCAATATAACAGCGGGAACTAAATACCAGTCACAATCAATAAAACACCCCACCTCTAAAGAATGCCAATATAATAGCGGGAATTAACCTGCACAATCAATAAAACACCCACCTCTAAAGAATGCCAATATAAGAGCGGGAATTAAATAACCTGCACAATCAATAAAACACCCACCTCTAAAGAATGCCAATATAACAGCGGGAATTAAATACCAGGCACAATCAATAAAACACCCCACCTCTAAAGAATGCCAATATAACAGCGGGAATTAACCCCTTAAGGACAGAGCCTTTGAAACATTTTTGTCCTTTCTGGACAATGGCTATTTTAACATTTCTGTGCTGTTTGTGTTTAGCAGTAATTTTCTTCTTCGTCATTTGCTGTACCCACACATATTATATATTGTTTTTATCGGGACAAAAAGGGCTTTCTATGGATGCCATATTTTTGATCATATCTTATCATATTATTAAAAAAAAATAATAAAATATGGTAAAAAAAAAAAAAAACACACAAATTTCTTTGTTTTTATTTGAAACAACTTCTCCTCATCGACAATAGCGAACGAAAAAACATGCTAAATAGATTCTACTATTTCTCCTGAGTACAGGGATACCACCCATGCATAGGTTTGTTGGGTTGTTTGGGGGCTAAAATGCCAAATTTGTGAGGTGCAGTTTTTTGTTTTCCAACTTGAAATTTTTACATGCAGACAGCCTGCACCCATGTCCCATTTGGGACATATTTGAAACCAGACAGTGTATTTTACCCCATCAACCCATATATTTTTTAAAAGTAGACACCCTAGGCTATCTCAAATGGTGGTATTTTTACACTTTCCATGCACTAATTCTACCACCAGCCTTTGTCAAAGTTTGTGGTAGTAATTTTTTTGTGTTTTTTTTTCACAAACCTTGTACTTCAGACATGAATTTACAGATTTTGGTATGTGTCACTGCCAAATAACACCCCAATAAGTGTTCAGCAACATCTCTTGAGTACAGGGATACCACCCATGCATAGGTTTGTTGGGTTGTTTGGGGGGTAAAAGGCCAAATTTGGTAGTTGCAGTTTTTGGTTTTCCAAATTGAAATTTTGACATGCAGACCGCCTGCACCCATGTCCCATTTGGGACATATTTGAAACCAGCCAGTGTATTTTACCCCATCAACCCATATATTTTTTAAAAGTAGACACCCTACGCTATTTCAAATGGTGGTATTTTAACACTTTCCATGCACTAATTCTACCACCAGCCTTTGTCAAAGTTTGTGGTAGTAATTTTTGTGTGTTTTTTTTTCACAAATATTGTATTTTAGACATAAATTCACAGATTTTGGTATGTGTCACTGCCAAACAATAACCCAATATGTGTTCAACAACATCTCCTGAGTACAGGGATACCACCCATGCATAGGTTTGTTGGGTTGTTTGGGGGCTAAAAGTGCCACATTGTGAAGGTGCGCATTTTCAACTTGGAATATTGACGTGTAGCCAGCCTGAGCCCATCTTTCATTTGGGACTTTTTTTTAAAGTAGGACAGTGTATTTTACCCCAAAAAGTATATATTTTGTAAAAGTAGACACCCTAGGCTATTTTAAATGGTGTTATTTTAACACTTTCCATGCACCAATTCTACCACCAGCCTTTGTCAAAGTTTGTGGTAGTCATTTTATTGTGTATTTTTTCCCACATACATTGTACTTTAGACACAAATTCACATATTTCGGTATGTGTCACTGACAAACAATACCACAATATATGTTCAGCAACATCTCCCGAGCACAGGGATACCACCCATGCATAGCTTTGCCAGCTTTGTTGGGTGTTGAAAGGCTACATTTGAGAGGTGCGCTTTTTGATTTTCAAACTTGCAATTTGAACATGTAGAGCAAGGAAGGGGTTAATAGCTCTTATAAGAGCCTTTGTAGTACTGTACAAAAAAATTAACCCCTAAAAATGCACAGACAAGAAAAAATGTTCTGCTGTGCAGTGATCAGTGGCAGGGAAGGGGTTAATACACTACACTATACAAAGGGTATGGCTTTTATAAAAGCCCTTGGGACTCACAATTTTTTAACATTTAATTTAATTTATTACAATTAAAAAATTATGTTATACAGATCTGTCTCTTTCCCTCACTAAAACTCAAGTGAGGAGAGGGAGGCAGATCCATATGGGTCAGAACAATATTTACCAATATTGATCGAACCAGACGAATGGTGATGCTCATCTGAGAAATCACCAAACCACCTTTGCCACTGATCGGCTGTTACTGATCGCTATACACGTGTTCAGACAGCTTCAAAAGGAATACACGTAATCCCCTAGTGGGTATAATTAACCCCTAGCGAGTCTGACAAAAAAAATGCTGATAGCAAAAAAAAAATCCTTCTGCGACTAGATTGCTCCATATGCGCTGCTTAGGCAGTGACCATATGCACTGCTTAGGCAGTGACCATATGTGCTGCTTAGGAAGTGATATACGGCAAGGAAGAGGTTAATAGCTCTTATTTTAAAAAATTTTACGTTAAACGTAGTCCCCTAGCGGGTATAATTAACACGTGACGGGTGTAATAAAAAAGTTTTAAAAAAATTAAAAATGCTTCTGCAGCAAGATTGCTGCATTTGCGTCAGATCTCTGCTTAGGCAGTGATCTACAGCAAGAAAGGGGTTAATCTCTCTTAAAAGAGCTTTTTTTTATACTGTAATGAATTACAGTAAAAAAAATTAACCCCTAAAAAATGCACAGACAGCAAAAAATGTGCTGCTGTGTATGATCACTGCGTACACAGCGATCAATGGCAGGGAAGGGGTTAAATGGCTTTTATAAAAGCCCTTGGTGTTTAAAATTTTATTAAATATTTGTTTTATTATTTTATTTTTATTTTTTACTTTATCTGATCTGTCTCTCTCCCTTACTAAAACTAGTAAGGTGAGGGAGGCAGATCAATACTTGTCAAAGGCAATATTTGCTAATATTGCCTTTGACAGTATGATAAGTGCTCATCAGAGCACTTACCATACATGCCTGCACACAGATCACATAGATCTGTTGTGCCGGCATCGATTGGCTCCCCCTAGAGCATCGGAAGTGAAATACTTTCACTTCCGATGCTCTTGCCATTAGAAGGGAAGCGCTGCCTGTATAGGCAGCGTTCCCTTCTACTGAACCGATGGGGTCGCTCAGGAGAGCGACCACCATCGGTTCTGGGGAGCATCAAGGTGTTGTTAAGTGCCTCGCTGGCGAGGCACTTTAACAACACCGGAGATGCTTAGAAAGCGAACGATCGTTCGCTTTCTAAGCACATGTGTGCAGCGGGCGCAGCCATTTTTAAATGGCTGCTACGATCACTCCGTGGAGTGATCGTAGCGCGCCCCTGCACATTTGGGGGGTGTTGCACAATGCCTCTACCTAGAGGCATTGTAGCAACACCGTTAGAGTAAAGAAAGCGACCGCTGGTCGCTTTCTTTACTCAGTTTAGTGCATGACGTGCCAGGCACGTCACCTGTCGGCAAGTCCTCGATTTGCCGTGACGTGCCTGGCACGTCATCTGTCGTTAAGGGGTTAAATACCAGGCACAATCAATAAAACACCCACCTCTAAAGAATGCCAATATAACAGCGGGAATTAACCTGCACAATCAATAAAAGTGGCAACCGGCCAGAAGAACTTTCCATAACAACCAAACACCCACTAACAACCCTAACCTCATCCCTCTCAAGAACAGGTTTGAGAGTCTTGCTAAGTTTACAGATGAAAATCATCTGGCCCCCTCCTCGTCTTTTTTAGACGAGGACCTAGACATAAACAAGAAATGGAGAAATCCTGCACTGTCACCCCAAAAAAGACTGAGAAGCCCAGATATAGAGGGAATAGGGCAGGCTCCAGAATACAGCAGAGGAAAGAGAGGGCGGTGGTAACCCCTAACGGTATTTTTAACTTAAGTACTTACATACTAAACCCGATAGAAACTAGGGTTTTGAACAGAGGCCTGAAATTTGCCCCTACAACAGGAATGAATAAATTTGAAACCTATATCGGCCTACAGAAATTTATTCGCAATATATGTATAAAAAAATTTTGGCCAAAAAATCCTATTTCCACTAAAGATAATGGCTTAGTAGATCCCTATACACACACCTCTTTGAGACAGAGATCAACCTTCTATCCCAGACATATGAAGTCTGCTGAGATTAACACCTTCGAAAAAATGGTTACACAAGATATTAAAAAGATGAAAAATCTCAACAAATTTCAGTTTAACCTTTCCCCCATAGAGTTTCAGGCATCGAAAACTTTACAAACCAATGAAGATCTGGTAATAAAACCTGCCGATAAAGGTGGGGGTATAGTACTATTAAATAGATCCCAATACTGTATGGAGATTTCTAGACAACTTAGTGACACAGAAACATACCAATTACTCAGCTCTAATCCCACCAATAAGATCAAAAATAAATTAACCCAATTTCTGGATAAGGGACTCATATCCAACATCCTGACGAAAAAAGAACACCAATATCTCAATCCACTACACCCTAAACTCCCTGTGTTCTACATTCTTCCCAAAATACATAAACATCTGACTGACCCCCTGGGCAGACCCATAGTCTCGGGGGTGGGATCTTTACTTTCATTTCTATCAGAATATATTGATATTCTTCTTCAACCCTATGTCACCCAAACTAGGTCACATTTAAAGGACTCTATTCATTTGATTAACGAATTGGAGAATTTTGTTTGGCAAGAGGGCTACATATTGGTGACATGTGATGTAAGCTCTCTCTATACGATTATTGAACATCAAAAAGGCTGTGAAGCAGTACGCTTCTTTCTAGAAAGAGCAGCTAATATACCGGAGACCCAGATCAACTTCATTGTGGGGGGTATTTTCCTCATACTTGAGAACAATTTCTTTTGGTATGAGGATAATTATTACCTACAGCTTAGAGGTACTGCTATGGGCACCAGGTTTGCCCCCAGCTATGCGAACCTTTTCATGGCATTTTGGGAGGAGTCCTTTGTTTTTGGTTCGCATGGCTGGGCAGCAAACCTGGTGCTCTACAAACGTTACATAGACGACATGTTTTTTGTATGGCATGGTGACAATGCATCCCTTCAATCTTTCCTCCAATATCTCAACACAAACACCTGGGGTATAAAGTTGGTGGCTGAATACAACAATATTAACATTAATCTTTTAGATTTAGAATTATTTCCCTCTAATAATAAACTTCTAACCCGCACTTATTTTAAAAAGGTAGATACCAATAGTTTTATACAATCTGACAGCTGTCATTTTCTCCCCTGGCTACTGAACGTCCCCAAAGGCCAACTGTGTAGGCTTAGGAGGAACTGCAGCGATATAAATGATTTTTACACGCAGGCCAATCTAATTAAGGAACGCTTTGTGGATAAGAAATATGATGTTGCTCCAATTAATAGGGCTATTCAAGATGTGGGATCTCAGGATAGGGCAGAACTCCTAAATAATAATAAAAACAAGTCCACTAATACTTAAAATCAATCAATCAATAAAACACCCACCTCTAAAGAATGCCAATATAACAGCGGGAATTAAATAACCTGCACAATCAATAAAACACCCCACCTCTAAAGAATGCCAATATAACAGCGGGAATTAAATACCAGGCACAATGAATAAAACACCCACCTCTAAAGAATGCCAATATAACAGTGGGAATTAAATACCAGGCACAATGAATAAAACACCCACCTCTAAAGAATGCCAATATAACAGCGGGAACTAAATACCAGTCACAATCAATAAAACACCCCACCTCTAAAGAATGCCAATATAACAGCGGGAATTAAATACCAGGCACAATCAATAAAACACCCACCTCTAAAGAATGCCAATATAACAGCGGGAATTAAATACCAGGCACAATCAATAAAACACCCACCTCTAAAGAATGCCAATATAACAGCGGGAATTAAATACCAGGCACAATCAATAAAACACCCCACCTCTAAAGAATGCCAATATAACAGTGGTAATTAAATAACTTGCACAATCCATAAAACGCCCACCTCTAAAGAATGCCAATATAACAGCGGGAATTAAATACCAGGCACAATCAATAAAACACCCACCTCTAAAGAATGCCAATATAACAGTGGGAATTAAATACCAGGCACAATCAATAAAACACCCCACCTCTAAAGAATGCCAATATAACAGTGGGAATTAAATACCAGGCACAATCAATAAAACACCCACCTCTAAAGAATGCCAATATAACAGCGGGAATTAAATACCAGGCACAATCAATAAAACACCCACCTCTAAAGAATGCCAATATAACAGCGGGAATTAAATACCAGGCACAATCAATAAAACACCCCACCTCTAAAGCAGGGCTCGACAAACCCCAGGCGCCAGGTCGCCATGGCGACCAGGAAATTAGACCTGGCGCCTGGGTGCTGTCAGCCTCCTGGTCCCCTTGCCGCTGCCATCCGATTTTTCCGCAGCGCGAGGGGGAAAAGTCTGTGCCGATGGCCGATGGCACAGACTGCAAGCTCTGCCCCCTCGCGCAACGCGTGTCTGAGTGCCGGGTGTCGTCACGTGACATCCTGGCACTCAGCACGCCGACCAACGGAGTTAAGCTGCAGCGTGAATGTCCCCCTCCCCTGCAGTGAGGTAAAGCAGCTGGGAGGGGGACACATCAAGAAGAAACCCCCAAGAAAAGACTGTGTGAGGTGGGTGTGTGTTTGTATGTATTGTAAAGTAGGTGTGTGTGAGGGGTTTGTATATATGGGTGTGTGAGGTGTTTGTATATATATGTGTGTGTGAGGTGTTTGTATATATATGTGTGTGTGAGGTGTTTGTATATATATGTGTGTGTGAGGTGTTTGTATATATATGTGTGTGTGAGGTGTTTGTATATATATGTGTGTGTGAGGTGTTTGTATATATATGTGTGTGTGAGGTGTTTGTATATATATGTGTGTGTGAGGTGTTTGTATATATATGTGTGTGTGAGGTGTTTGTATATATATGTGTGTGAGGTGTTTGTATATATATGTGTGTGAGGTGTTTGTATATATATGTGTGTGAGGTGTTTGTATATATGTGTGTGTGAGGTGTTTGTATATATGTGTGTGTGAGGTGTTTGTAAATATGTGTATATGTAAAGTATGTGTGTTTGTATATATGTGTATGTGTGTTTGTATATATGTGTGTGTGTGAGGTGTTTGTATATATGTGTGTGAGGTGTTTGTATATATGTGTATATGTAAAGTATGTGTGTTTGTATATATGTGTATGTGTGTTTGTGTATATGTGTGTGTGTGAGGTGTTTGTATATATGTGTGTGAGGTGTTTGTATATATGTGTATATGTAAAGTATGTGTGTTTGTATATATGTGAAGTAGGCGTGTGTGTTTATGAATTGTGTTTATGTTTGCGTGATTGTCTGGCTCCTAAAAAAAATGTCTGGCTCCTAAAATCAAAATAAATTTGTCAAGCCCTGCTCTAAAGAATGCCAATATAACAGTGGTAATTAAATAACTTGCACAATCCATAAAACGCCCACCTCTAAAGAATGCCAATATAACAGCGGGAATTAAATACCAGGCACAATCAATAAAACACCCACCTCTAAAGAATGCCAATATAACAGTGGGAATTAAATACCAGGCACAATCAATAAAACACCCCACCTCTAAAGAATGCCAATATAACAGTGGGAATTAAATACCATGCACAATCAATAAAACACCCACCTCTAAAGAATGCCAATATAACAGTGGGAATTAAATACCAGGCACAATGAATAAAACACCCCACATCTAAAGAATGCCAATATAACAGCGGGAATTAAATACCAGGCACAATCAATAAAACACCCACCTCTAAAGAATGCCAATATAACAGCAGGAATTAAATACCAGACACAATCAATAAAACACCCCACCTCTAAAGAATGCCAATATAACAGTGGGAATTAAATAACCTGCACAATCAATAAAACGCCCAACTCTAAAGAATGCCAATATAACAGCGTGAATTAAATACCAGGCACAATGAATAAAACACCCCACCTCTAAAGAATGCAAATATAACAGCAGGAATTAACCTGCACAATCAATAAAACGCCCACCTCTAAAGAATGCCAATATAACAGCGGGAATTAAATACCAGGACAATCAATAAAACACCCCACCTCTAAAGAATGCCAATATAACAGCGGGAATTAAATACCAGGCACAATCAATAAAACACCCCACCTCTAAAGAATGCCAATATAACAGCGGGAATTAAATACCAGGCACAATCAATAAAACACCCCACCTCTAAAGAATGCCAATATAACAGCGGGAATTAAATACCAGGCACAATCAATAAAACACCCACCTCTAAAGAATGCCAATATAACAGCGGGAATTAAATAATAGGCACAATCAATAAAACACCCACCTCTAAAGAATGCCAATATAACAGCGGGAATTAAATACCAGGCACAATCAATAAAACGCCCACCTCTAAAGAATGCCAATATAACAGCGGGAATTAAATACCAGGCACAATCAATAAAACACCCCACCTCTAAAGAATGCCAATATAACAGCAGGAATTAACCTGCACAATCAATAAAACACCCCACCTCTAAAGAATGCCAATATAACAGCAGGAATTAACCTGCACAATCAATAAAACACCCCACCTCTAAAGAATGCCAATATAACAGCAGGAATTAACCTGCACAATCAATAAAACACCCACCTCTAAAGAATGCCAATATAACAGCGGGAATTAAATACCAGGCACAATCAATAAAACACCCCACCTCTAAAGAATGCCAATATAACAGCGGGAATTAAATACCAGGCACAATCAATAAAACACCCACCTCTAAAGAATGCCAATATAACATTGGGAATTAAATACCAGGCACAATCAATAAAACACCCCACCTCTAAAGAATGCCAATATAACAGCGGGAATTAAATAACCTGCACAATCAATAAAACACCCCACCTCTAAAGAATGCCAATATAACAGCGGGAATTAAATACCAGGCACAATGAATAAAACACCCACCTCTAAAGAATGCCAATATAACAGTGGGAATTAAATACCAGGCACAATGAATAAAACACCCACCTCTAAAGAATGCCAATATAACAGCGGGAACTAAATACCAGTCACAATCAATAAAACACCCCACCTCTAAAGAATGCCAATATAACAGCGGGAATTAAATACCAGGCACAATCAATAAAACACCCACCTCTAAAGAATGCCAATATAACAGCGGGAATTAAATACCAGGCACAATCAATAAAACACCCACCTCTAAAGAATGCCAATATAACAGCGGGAATTAAATACCAGGCACAATCAATAAAACACCCCACCTCTAAAGAATGCCAATATAACAGTGGTAATTAAATAACTTGCACAATCCATAAAACGCCCACCTCTAAAGAATGCCAATATAACAGCGGGAATTAAATACCAGGCACAATCAATAAAACACCCACCTCTAAAGAATGCCAATATAACAGCGGGAATTAAATACCAGGCACAATCAATAAAACACCCCACCTCTAAAGAATGCCAATATAACAGTGGGAATTAAATACCAGGCACAATCAATAAAACACCCACCTCTAAAGAATGCCAATATAACAGCGGGAATTAAATACCAGGCACAATCAATAAAACACCCACCTCTAAAGAATGCCAATATAACAGCGGGAATTAAATACCAGGCACAATCAATAAAACACCCCACCTCTAAAGAATGCCAATATAACAGTGGTAATTAAATAACTTGCACAATCCATAAAACGCCCACCTCTAAAGAATGCCAATATAACAGCGGGAATTAAATACCAGGCACAATCAATAAAACACCCACCTCTAAAGAATGCCAATATAACAGTGGGAATTAAATACCAGGCACAATCAATAAAACACCCCACCTCTAAAGAATGCCAATATAACAGTGGGAATTAAATACCATGCACAATCAATAAAACACCCACCTCTAAAGAATGCCAATATAACAGTGGGAATTAAATACCAGGCACAATGAATAAAACACCCCACATCTAAAGAATGCCAATATAACAGCGGGAATTAAATACCAGGCACAATCAATAAAACACCCACCTCTAAAGAATGCCAATATAACAGCAGGAATTAAATACCAGACACAATCAATAAAACACCCCACCTCTAAAGAATGCCAATATAACAGTGGGAATTAAATAACCTGCACAATCAATAAAACGCCCAACTCTAAAGAATGCCAATATAACAGCGTGAATTAAATACCAGGCACAATGAATAAAACACCCCACCTCTAAAGAATGCAAATATAACAGCAGGAATTAACCTGCACAATCAATAAAACGCCCACCTCTAAAGAATGCCAATATAACAGCGGGAATTAAATACCAGGACAATCAATAAAACACCCCACCTCTAAAGAATGCCAATATAACAGCGGGAATTAAATACCAGGCACAATCAATAAAACACCCCACCTCTAAAGAATGCCAATATAACAGCGGGAATTAAATACCAGGCACAATCAATAAAACACCCCACCTCTAAAGAATGCCAATATAACAGCGGGAATTAAATACCAGGCACAATCAATAAAACACCCACCTCTAAAGAATGCCAATATAACAGCAGGAATTAAATAATAGGCACAATCAATAAAACACCCACCTCTAAAGAATGCCAATATAACAGCGGGAATTAAATACCAGGCACAATCAATAAAACGCCCACCTCTAAAGAATGCCAATATAACAGCGGGAATTAAATACCAGGCACAATCAATAAAACACCCCACCTCTAAAGAATGCCAATATAACAGCAGGAATTAACCTGCACAATCAATAAAACACCCCACCTCTAAAGAATGCCAATATAACAGCAGGAATTAACCTGCACAATCAATAAAACACCCCACCTCTAAAGAATGCCAATATAACAGCAGGAATTAACCTGCACAATCAATAAAACACCCACCTCTAAAGAATGCCAATATAACAGCGGGAATTAAATACCAGGCACAATCAATAAAACACCCCACCTCTAAAGAATGCCAATATAACAGCGGGAATTAAATACCAGGCACAATCAATAAAACACCCACCTCTAAAGAATGCCAATATAACATTGGGAATTAAATACCAGGCACAATCAATAAAACACCCCACCTCTAAAGAATGCCAATATAACAGCGGGAATTAAATACCAGACACAATCAATAAAACGCCCACCTCTAAAGAATGCCAATATAACAGCGGGAATTAAATACCAGGCACAATCAATAAAACACCCACCTCTAAAGAATGCCAATATAACAGCGGGAATTAAATACCAGGCACAATCAATAAAACGCCCACCTCTAAAGAATGCCAATATAACAGTGGGAATTAAATACCAGACACAATCAATAAAACGCCCACCTCTAAAGAATGCCAATATAACAGCGGGAATTAAATACCAGGCACAATCAATAAAACACCCACCTCTAAAGAATGCCAATATAACAGCGGGAATTAAATACCAGGCACAATCAATAAAACGCCCACCTCTAAAGAATGCCAATATAACAGTGGGAATTAAATACCAGGCACAATCAATAAAACACCCACCTCTAAAGAATGCCAATATAACAGCGGGAATTAAATACCAGGCACAATCAATAAAACACCCACCTCTAAAGAATGCCAATATAACAGCGGGAATTAAATACCAGGCACAATCAATAAAACACCCCACCTCTAAAGAATGCCAATATAACAGTGGTAATTAAATAACTTGCACAATCCATAAAACGCCCACCTCTAAAGAATGCCAATATAACAGCGGGAATTAAATACCAGGCACAATCAATAAAACACCCACCTCTAAAGAATGCCAATATAACAGTGGGAATTAAATACCAGGCACAATCAATAAAACACCCCACCTCTAAAGAATGCCAATATAACAGTGGGAATTAAATACCATGCACAATCAATAAAACACCCACCTCTAAAGAATGCCAATATAACAGTGGGAATTAAATACCAGGCACAATGAATAAAACACCCCACATCTAAAGAATGCCAATATAACAGCGGGAATTAAATACCAGGCACAATCAATAAAACACCCACCTCTAAAGAATGCCAATATAACAGCAGGAATTAAATACCAGACACAATCAATAAAACACCCCACCTCTAAAGAATGCCAATATAACAGTGGGAATTAAATAACCTGCACAATCAATAAAACGCCCAACTCTAAAGAATGCCAATATAACAGCGTGAATTAAATACCAGGCACAATGAATAAAACACCCCACCTCTAAAGAATGCAAATATAACAGCAGGAATTAACCTGCACAATCAATAAAACGCCCACCTCTAAAGAATGCCAATATAACAGCGGGAATTAAATACCAGGACAATCAATAAAACACCCCACCTCTAAAGAATGCCAATATAACAGCGGGAATTAAATACCAGGCACAATCAATAAAACACCCCACCTCTAAAGAATGCCAATATAACAGCGGGAATTAAATACCAGGCACAATCAATAAAACACCCCACCTCTAAAGAATGCCAATATAACAGCGGGAATTAAATACCAGGCACAATCAATAAAACACCCACCTCTAAAGAATGCCAATATAACAGCAGGAATTAAATAATAGGCACAATCAATAAAACACCCACCTCTAAAGAATGCCAATATAACAGCGGGAATTAAATACCAGGCACAATCAATAAAACGCCCACCTCTAAAGAATGCCAATATAACAGCGGGAATTAAATACCAGGCACAATCAATAAAACACCCCACCTCTAAAGAATGCCAATATAACAGCAGGAATTAACCTGCACAATCAATAAAACACCCCACCTCTAAAGAATGCCAATATAACAGCAGGAATTAACCTGCACAATCAATAAAACACCCCACCTCTAAAGAATGCCAATATAACAGCAGGAATTAACCTGCACAATCAATAAAACACCCACCTCTAAAGAATGCCAATATAACAGCGGGAATTAAATACCAGGCACAATCAATAAAACACCCCACCTCTAAAGAATGCCAATATAACAGCGGGAATTAAATACCAGGCACAATCAATAAAACACCCACCTCTAAAGAATGCCAATATAACATTGGGAATTAAATACCAGGCACAATCAATAAAACACCCCACCTCTAAAGAATGCCAATATAACAGCGGGAATTAAATACCAGACACAATCAATAAAACGCCCACCTCTAAAGAATGCCAATATAACAGCGGGAATTAAATACCAGGCACAATCAATAAAACACCCACCTCTAAAGAATGCCAATATAACAGCGGGAATTAAATACCAGGCACAATCAATAAAACGCCCACCTCTAAAGAATGCCAATATAACAGTGGGAATTAAATACCAGACACAATCAATAAAACGCCCACCTCTAAAGAATGCCAATATAACAGCGGGAATTAAATACCAGGCACAATCAATAAAACACCCACCTCTAAAGAATGCCAATATAACAGCGGGAATTAAATACCAGGCACAATCAATAAAACGCCCACCTCTAAAGAATGCCAATATAACAGTGGGAATTAAATACCAGGCACAATCAATAAAACACCCACCTCTAAAGAATGCCAATATAACAGCGGGAATTAAATACCAGGCACAATCAATAAAACACCCACCTCTAAAGAATGCCAATATAACAGCGGGAATTAAATACCAGGCACAATCAATAAAACACCCCACCTCTAAAGAATGCCAATATAACAGCGGGAATTAAATACCAGGCACAATCAATAAAACACCCACCTCTAAAGAATGCCAAACTAACAGCAGGAATTAAATACCAGGCACAATCAATAAAACACCCACCTCTAAAGAATGCCAATATAACAGCGGGAACTAAATACCAGGCACAATGAATAAAACACCCACCACTAAAGCAGGGCTCGACAAATTGATCTGAGTTTTAGGAGCCAGCTAAAAAATCTAGGAGCCAGACAACGGCACATAAACACAAGCAGTCACACACAGACACATAGCCTGTCACATATACATACAGAATAAAGGATCCTTTATTCTGATTTGGAGGACTAGGGTGAAAGTCCTCTCCATGCACCCTCCACTTCTGAACGCGAAACCTGTTACACCTTGTTTTTCTACATATACATACAAAACACCCCCCCACACACACATCCAGTCACACATATATACATACATACATACATACACACACACATCCAGTCAGTCACATACATACATACACACACACATCCAGTCAGTCACATACATACACACACACATCCAGTCAGTCACATACATACATACACACACACAGTCAGTCACATACATACATACATACATACATACATACACAAACACATCCAGTCAGACACATACATACATACATACATACATACATACACAAACACATCCAGTCAGACACATACATACACACAAACACATCCAGTTAGACACATACATACACACAAACACATCCAGTCAGACACATCCATACACACAAACACATCCAGTTAGACACATACATACACACAAACACATCCAGTCAGACACATCCATACACACAAACACATCCAGTTAGACACATACATACACACAAACACATCCAGTTAGACACATACATACACACAAACACATCCAGTTAGACACATACATACACACAAACACATCCAGTTAGACACATACATACACACAAACACATCCAGTCAGACACATCCATACACACAAACACATCCAGTTAGACACATACATACACACAAACACATCCAGTCAGACACATACATACACACAAACACATCCAGTTAGACACATACATACACACAAACACATCCAGTCAGACACATCCATACACACAAACACATCCAGTTAGACACATACATACACACAAACACATCCAGTTAGACACATACATACACACAAACACATCCAGTCAGACACATACATACACACAAACACATCCAGTCAGACACATACATACACACAAACACATCCAGTCAGACACATACATACACACAAACACATCCAGTCAGACACATACATACACACAAACACATCCAGTCAGACACATACATACACACAAACACATCCAGTCAGACACATACATACACACAAACACATCCAGTCAGACACATACATACACACAAACACATCCAGTCAGACACATATATACACACACACACACATCCAGTCAGACACATATATACACACACACACACATACACATCCAGTCAGACACATATATACACACAAACACATCCAGTCAGACACATATATACACACACACACACAAACACATCCAGTCAGACACATATATACACACACACACACACACACACACACACAAACACATCCAGTCAGACATATATACATACACACAAACACATCCAGGCACACACATATACACACACACACACAAACATATCCAGGCACACACATATATACACACAAACACATCCACGCAGACATACACAAGACAGCAGGTTTTTTTTTTTGGTTGTCGTTTCTTTTTTAAAGAAAAAAAAAAGTTCACCTATCAGTGTCCCCCCTCCCTGCGATTACACCTCAATGCAGAGAGAGGGGGGCGGTATCCGTTGCAGCCCGGTGGCACAGAGCAGCTTCCATGCTATGCTCCCCAGTGATCAGTGCTAGAACGCGGTGCGCGAGGGGGCGGAGCAGGAAGTCTGTGCAGCCGGTGCACTCACTCTGCTCCCTCGCGCACCGCTGCAGGAATAAAGAAAAAAACCCGATCCCACTGCCGAGAGCACCACGCGGACCTCACGATACCCGGGCGCCAGGTCTGATTTCCTGGTCGCATTGGCGACCTGGCGCCCGGGGTTTGTCGAGCCCTGCTCTAAAGAATGCCAATATAACAGTGGGAATTAAATACCAGGCACAATCAATAAAACACCCACCTCTAAAGAATGCCAATATAACAGCAGGAATTAAATACCAGGCACAATCAATAAAACACCCACCTCTAAAGAATGTCAATATAACAGCAGGAATTAAATACCAGGCACAATCAATAAAACACCCACCTCTAAAGAATGCCAATATAACAGCAGGAATTAAATACCAGGCACAATCAATAAAACACCCACCTCTAAAGAATGCCAAACTAACAGCAGGAATTAAATACCAGGCACAATCAATAAAACACCCCACCTCTAAAGAATGCCAATATAACAGCGGGAATTAAATACCAGGCACAATCAATAAAACACCCCACCTCTAAAGAATGCCAATATAACAGTGGGAATTAAATAACCTGCACAATCAATAAAACGCCCAACTCTAAAGAATGCCAATATAACAGCGTGAATTAAATACCAGGCACAATGAATAAAACACCCCACCTCTAAAGAATGCAAATATAACAGCAGGAATTAACCTGCACAATCAATAAAACGCCCACCTCTAAAGAATGCCAATATAACAGCGGGAATTAAATACCAGGCACAATCAATAAAACACCCACCTCTAAAGCAGGGCTTGACAAATCTAATTAGATTTTAGGAGCCAGCAATCACGCAAGCATACACGCAATTCATAAACACACACGCTTCTTCACATATATACACACACACACACACCTACTTTACATATACACATATATCCAAACACCTCACACACATCTACTTTACATATGCACATAAATACAAACACCTCACACACCTACTATACATATACCCATTTATACAAACACCTCACACACCTACTTTACATATACCCATATATCCAAACACTTCACACACCTACTTTACATATACCCATATATCCAAACACCTCACACACACACACCTACTTTACATATACCCATATATCCAAACACCTCACACACACACACACACACACACACACCTACTTTACATATACCCATATATACAAACACCTCACACACACACACCTACTTTACATATACACATATATACAAACACCACACACACACACACCTACTTTACATATACACATATATACAAACACCACACACACACACACACACCTACTTTACATATACACATATATACAAACACCACACACACACACACCTACTTTACATATACACATATATACAAACACCACACACACACACCTACTTTACATATACACATATATACAAACACCACACACACACACCTACTTTACATATACACATATATACAAACACCACACACACACACCTACTTTACATATACACATATATACAAACACCACACACACACACCTACTTTACATATACACATATATACAAACACCACACACACACACACCTACTTTACATATACACATATATACAAACACCACACACACACACCTACTTTACATATACACATATATACAAACACACACCCACCTCACACAGTCTTTTCTTGATGTGTCCCCCCTCCCTGCTGCTTTACCTCATTGCAGGGGAGGGGGACATCCGTCCTGCAGCATGTCCTCACTCATCGGCCTGCTGAGTGCCAGGATGTCACGTGACAACACCCGGCACTCAGACACGCGTGGCGCGAGGGGGCGGAGCTTGCAGTCTGTGCTATACGCACAGACTTTACCCCCTCGCGCTACGAAAAAAGAAAAAAACATCGGATGGCAGCGGCAAGGGGACAGGGAGGGTAACTTCACCCAGGCGCCAGGTCTCATTTCCTGGTCGCCATGGCGACCTGGCGCCTGGGGTTTGTCGAGCCCTGCTCTAAAGAATGCCAATATAACAGTGGGAATTAAATACCAGGCACAATGAATAAAACACCCCACCTCTAAAGAATGCCAATATAACAGCGGGAATTAAATACCAGGCACAATCAATAAAACACCCACCTCTAAAGAATGCCAATATAACAGCAGGAATTAAATACCAGGCACAATCAATAAAACGCCCACCTCTAAAGAATGCCAATATAACAGCGGGAATTAAATACCAGGCACAATCAATAAAACACCCCACCTCTAAAGAATGCCAATATAACAGCAGGAATTAACCTGCACAATCAATAAAACACCCACCTCTAAAGAATGCCAATATAACAGCGGGAATTAAATACCAGGCACAATCAATAAAACACCCCACCTCTAAAGAATGCCAATATAACAGCAGGAATTAACCTGCACAATCAATAAAACACCCACCTCTAAAGAATGCCAATATAACAGCGGGAATTAAATACCAGGCACAATCAATAAAACACCCCACCTCTAAAGAATGCCAATATAACAGCAGGAATTAACCTGCACAATCAATAAAACACCCACCTCTAAAGAATGCCAATTCTAACCCTAACCCCCCTCTAAACAATTGTAATGTAACAGGGGGGATTAAAGGACAATTAAACCTTTGGTGCATCTTGATACATGCGGGCAGAGTAATCACTAGGGTTGGTGTCAACCCCCTGGATTTCCTCTAATACCATGACAAACAGATTTTTTAGTAATGCCACACACGGGAGCCTCCATAGGTATGCCACACACACACACACGAGCCTCCATAGGTATGCCACACACACAAGAGCCCCATAGGTATGCCACACACACAAGAGCCCCATAGGTATGCCACACACAAGAGCCCCATTAGGTATGCCACACACAGAAGGTGACAATTGTACAATTCTAAAACAAATAACTATACAAATCTCTCTCTCACTAGTTGCATGTATACTTATATGAACATTTGATATTATATTAAACTATGTTTATATGTAATAAAAATTGCATTTCTTGTTTTTATTCCCATCCTCTGCACCCAAATTGCACTAAAGGACTTAACACAGCACCATACAGTACCCACAGCATTTGCCATACACCTATATTGCACCCACAGCACTTGGCTCGCACTCATACTGCACCCACAGCACTTGGCTCGCACTCATACTGCACCCACAGCACTTGGCTCGCACTCATACTGCACCCACAGCACTTGGCTCGCACTCATATTGCACCCACAGCACTTGGCTCGCACTCATATTGCACCCACAGCACTTGGCTCGCACTCATACTGCACCCACAGCACTTGGCTCGCACTCATACTGCACCCACAGCACTTGGCTCGCACTCATACTGCACCCACAGCACTTGGCTCGCACTCATATTGCACCCACAGCACTTGGCTCGCACTCATATTGCACCCACAGCACTTGGCTCGCACTCATATTGCACCCACAGCACTTGGCTCGCACTCATATTGCACCCACACATTTTGCCACAGTGTCAATTTGCCCCACAGAACTGCCATAGTACATGTTATTTTGCCCCACAGAACATGCCACAGCATCACTTAATTGAAATAAGCCACTGCCAGGTACTAGTTAACATGCCACAGCCACTTTGTCATTAATATAGGCAACAACCAGTTTGCCCATTAATATGCCAGTGTTATTGTGTTCATTAACCCCTTCGTGACCTTATGACGAGTTAACTCGTCCTGCAGTCTAGCCGGCAGTGCGCTCAGTGCGCACCGCCAGCCAGTCCAGGACTAAGCCTCGCACCAGAAGCAAAGCTCCTGGACCCGATCGGTGGATTTCCGGGCATGTGATCGCGGTGATCACTCGATCACCGCGATAACATGCAAATTAGATGCAAAGTCAATGTGTTCACACACTGCCTCTAATTCACTCTCTGTGCTTCATGTTCTTCTAGTGACAGAGAGAGACCTGTAAATAAAAATAAATAGCATTGCTTGAGGGGGAAAAACATTTTTTTTTTAAACCCTTTCATTGCTGATCACAGTTTGTAACTGTGATCAGTCTTTCCACTTTATGGCCCTCATTTAGTTTTTGTTTGTTTTTGACAAATTTTTTTATTTTTGCAATTTATAAAGTTTTTTTTAATAAATAAAGGTAATTTTAATATATTTATTTAATAAAATGTAACCCCCCCCCCATGCCTGTTGCGTGATTTTTATGGATCTGACATCGCACTCTTCAGAGTTTTTTTTCTGTCTTTTTTTGTTTAGGGGGGTTTGGGAACCAATATTTTTCTTTTTTATTAGTTAGTTAATTAGGTGCGATAAGTGGGTTAGTGTTGCACTAGTTTTGTAGCTTATTATTGGGAAAATAATGGGGAAAAACTTCCCCCCCCCCCCCCAAATTTCCTCTTTTATATATATTTTTTAATACTAAAATTTAAATAATTTGTATGTATAGGGTATCAAAAGAAAGCTCTAACTGTCCTTTAAAAAACAACATATAACTTGTTTGGGTGCGTTAAATGAGAGAGAGGTAAATTATGTTTCAAGAAACGCATATTAAAAATTGAAAAACGCTCTGGTCCTTGGCCTAGGAAAATCCCTGGTCTTTAAAGGTTTAATATGCCAGTATTATTTTGCCATCAATATGCCAGTATTATTTTGACATTAATATGCCACAGCCAATTTGCCAGTATTACTTTTGCCATTAAGATGCCACAATTAATTTGTCCATTAAGATGCCACCCTCCTCCCCCTTACCCAGTACTCACCTCCTGTCTGCACTCTTGCACGGAGGAGGGAAATACGGCCAACGGATATGATGTATTGTCATACCCAGTGCAATTATTTCTTTTTTTACTTTTTTTTTATTATTTCGGCAGCTGAATCTAATGTACTGCAAAGGGGATGCCGACAGTGGTCCGCACCCCCTTTGTAAACGCTGCTGGATGTGGGTTTACTCTCTGCTTGTGCAGAGAGCCACTCGATTTTTGTATGAGATTAGCAGAGTGGACCACCTAATTAAGGGTTAGGGTAAGGTAATGAGGGTCTCTCCGCTGATAGCAGAGAGCTAGTCACGACCAGACCGCCTGCCTAATCCTAACCCCCACTATCAATAAAATGCCCAACCTCTAAAAAATAACAGGGGAAATAAGATACCCCATACTGCACGATCAATAAAACATCAGAGGGAATGATAAACCCCGCACTGCACACAACCCTAATGGTACAATCAGCAAATAAACAACCCTTTTGTAAATAAAATCTTTTGCTTTTGGTCCCTCAAGGTTATGTCAAACAGAGGCAACACAGACACACTGAACACAAAAAAACTAAATACCTGGAATAACCTTCCAGTGGAAGCAGTAATGGCCGACACTGTAAAGAGTAGTAGATACCTGGAATAACCTTCCAGCGGAAGCAGTAAAGGCTGACACTGTAAAGAGTAGTAGATACCTGGAATAACCTTCCAGCGGAAGCGGTAATGGCTGACACTGTAAAGAGTAGTAGATACCTGGAATAACCTTCCAGTGGAAGCAGTAATGGCTGACACTGTAAAGAGTAGTAGATACCTGGAATAACCTTCCAGTGGAAGCAGTAATGGCTGACACTGTAAGGAGTAGTAGATACCTGAAATAACCTTCCAGTGGAAGCAGTAATGGCTGACGCTGTAAAGAGTAGTAGATACCTGGAATAACCTTCCAGCAGAAGCAGTAATGGCTGACAATGTAAAGAGTAGTAGATACCTGGAATAACCTTCCAGTGGAAGCAGTAATGGCTGACAATGTAAAGAGTAGTAGATACCTGGAATAACCTTCCAGTGGAAGCAGTAAATGCTGACGCTGTAAAGAGTAGTAGATACCTGGAATAACCTTCCAGCAGAAGCGGTAAAGGCTGACACTGTAAAGAGTAGTAGATACCTGGAATAACCTTCCAGCAGAAGCGGTAAAGGCTGACGCTGTAAAGAGTAGTAGATACCTGGAATAACCTTCCAGTGGAAGAAGCAAAGGCTGACACTATAAAGAATGGTAGATACCTGGAATAACCTTCCAGCGGAAGCAGTAATGGCTGTTACTGTAAAGAGTAGTAGCTACCTGAAATAACCTCCCAGCGGAAGCAGTAAAGGCTGACAATGTAAAGAGTAGTAGATACCTGGAATAACCTTCCAGCGGAAGCAGTAAAGGCTGTTACTGTAAAGAGTAGTAGCTACCTGAAATAACCTCCCAGCGGAAGCAGTAAAGGCTGACAATGTAAAGAGTAGTAGATACCTGGAATAACCTTCCAGCGGAAGCAGTAGAGGCTGACACTATACAGTAGTAGTAGATACCTGTAATAACCTTCCAGCGGAAGCAGTAATGGCTGACAATGTAAAGAGTAGTAGCTACCTGGAATAACCTTCCAGCGGAAGCAGTAGAGGCTGACAATGTAAAGAGTTGTAGCTACCTGGAATAACCTTCCAGCGGAAGCAGTAGAGGCTGACACTATAAAGTAGTAGTAGATACCTGGAATAACCTCCCAGCGGAAGCAGTAATGGCCGACACTGTAAAGAGTAGTAGATACCTGGAATAACCTTCCAGCGGAAGCGGTAATGGCTGACGCTGTAAGAGTAGTAGATACCTGGAATAACCTTCCAACGGAAGCAGTAAAGGCTGTTACTGTAAAGAGTTGTAGATACCTGAAATAACCTCCCAGCGGAAGCAGTAAAGGCTGACACTGTAAGGAGTAGTAGGTACCTGAAATAACCTCCCAGCGGAAGCAGTAAAGGCTGACACTGTAAAGAGTAGTAGGTACCTGGAATAACCTCCCAGGGGAAGCAGTAAAGGCTGACACTGTAAAGAGTAGTAGGTACCTGGAATAACCTCCCAGCGGAAGCAGTAATGGCTGACACTGTAAAGAGTAGTAGATACCTGGAATAACCTTCCAACGGAAGCAGTAATGGCTGACACTGTAAGGAGTAGTAGATACCTGGAATAACCCTTCAGCGGAAGCAGTAATGGCTGACACTGTAAGAGTAGTAGATACCTGGAATAACCCTTCAGCGGAAGCAGTAATGGCTGACACTGTAAGGAGTAGTAGATACCTGGAATAACCTCCTAGCGGAAGCAGTAATGGCTGACACTGTAAGGAGTAGTAGATACCTGGAATAACCCTTCAGCGGAAGCAGTAAAGGCCGACACTGTAAAGAGTAGTAGATACCTGGAATAACCCTTCAGCGGAAGCAGTAATGGCTGACACTGTAAGGAGTAGTAGATACCTGGAATAACCTTCCAGCGGAAGCAGTAATGGCCGACACTGTAAAGAGTAGTAGATACCTGGAATAACCTTCCAGCGGAAGCGGTAATGGCTGACGCTGTAAGAGTAGTAGATACCTGGAATAACCTTCCAACGGAAGCAGTAAAGGCTGTTACTGTAAAGAGTTGTAGATACCTGAAATAACCTCCCAGCGGAAGCAGTAAAGGCTGACACTGTAAGGAGTAGTAGATACCTGAAATAACCTCCCAGCGGAAGCAGTAAAGGCTGACACTGTAAAGAGTAGTAGGTACCTGGAATAACCTCCCAGGGGAAGCAGTAAAGGCTGACACTGTAAAGAGTAGTAGGTACCTGGAATAACCTCCCAGCGGAAGCAGTAATGGCTGACACTGTAAAGAGTAGTAGATACCTGGAATAACCTTCCAACGGAAGCAGTAATGGCTGACACTGTAAGGAGTAGTAGATACCTGGAATAACCTCCTAGCGGAAGCAGTAATGGCTGACACTGTAAAGAGTAGTAGATACCTGGAATAACCTTCCAGAGGAAGCAGTAAAGGCTGACACTGTAAAGAGTAGTAGATACCTGGAATAACCTCCTAGCGGAAGCAGTAATGGCTGACACTGTAAAGAGTAGTAGATACCTGGAATAACCTCCTAGTGGAAGCAGTAATGGCTGACACTGTAAGGAGTAGTAGATACCTGGAATAACCCTTCAGCGGAAGCAGTAATGGCTGACACTGTAAGAGTAGTAGATACCTGGAATAACCCTTCAGCGGAAGCAGTAATGGCTGACACTGTAAGGAGTAGTAGATACCTGGAATAACCTCCTAGCGGAAGCAGTAATGGCTGACACTGTAAGGAGTAGTAGATACCTGGAATAACCCTTCAGCGGAAGCAGTAAAGGCCGACACTGTAAAGAGTAGTAGATACCTGGAATAACCCTTCAGCGGAAGCAGTAATGGCTGACACTGTAAGGAGTAGTAGATACCTGGAATAACCTTCCAGCGGAAGCAGTAATGGCTGACACTGTAAGGATGATATGGAATAAGCAGCGCTGCCTGGGCTGGGGTTACAGTCTTCTTCTCCCGATCTAGGGCTGGGAGGGAACATGTTAATCGCACAGGATATTATTATAATACGGCTTCTCCTCCATACAAACCTGTCTACGCTGTTCGTCTCGCTACGAGCGAGGGTGTATTGATCTCTCCGACGCACACAATCTGCGTCACAATGAATATAAAGTTCCGATACGGACGCCATTCTGTTGGAGACAATATGCAGAGATGTCAATATTTGGTCTTCGTAAAAATGGCCGCTAACCCTAAAGTCCATGTCTAATCCAGGGACACTGTATTCTGTGCTGCTTCTCAATTCCAGCCAGAATAAAGAAATATAATACACAGTATGTACAGCTTACACACAGTATACACAATATATACAGCTTACACACAGTATACACAATATATACAGCTTACACACAATATACACAATATATACAGCTTACACACAGTATACACAATATATACAGCTTACACACAATATACACAATATATACAGCTTACACACAGTATACACAATATATACAGCTTACACACAATATACACAATATATACAGCTTACACACAATATACACAATATATACAGCTTACACACAGTATACACAATATATACAGCTTACACCGTATATACAGCTTACACACAATATACACAATATATACAGCTTACACACAGTATACACAATATATACAGCTTACACACAGTATACACAATATATACAGCTTACACACAGTATACACAATATATACAGCTTACACACAATATACACAATATATACAGCTTACACACAATATACACAATATATACAGCTTACACACAGTATACACAATATATACAGCTTACACACAGTATACACAATATATACAGCTTACACACAATATACACAATATATACAGCTTACACACAGTATACACAATATATACAGCTTACACACAATATACACAATATATACAGCTTACACACAGTATACACAATATATACAGCTTACACACAGTATACACAATATATACAGCTTACACACAGTATACACAATATATACAGCTTACACACAGTATACACAATATATACAGCTTACACACAGTATACACAATATATACAGCATACACAGTATATACAGCTTACACACAATATACACAATATATACAGCTTACACCGTATATACAGCTTACACACAATATACACAATATATACAGCTTACACACAGTATACACAATATATACAGCATACACAGTATATACAGCTTACACACAATATATACAGCTTACACACAGTATACACAATATATACAGCTTACACCGTATATACAGCTTACACACAATATACACAATATATACAGCTTACACACAGTATACACAATATATACAGCATACACAGTATATACAGCTTACACACAGTATACACAATATATACAGCTTACACACAGTATACACAATATATACAGCATACACCGTATATACAGCTTACACACAATATACACAATATATACAGCTTACACACAGTATACACAATATATACAGCTTACACAGTATATACAGCTTACACACAATATACACAATATATACAGCTTACACACAGTATACACAATATATACAGCATACACAGTATATACAGCTTACACACAATATACACAGTATATACAGCTTACACACAATATACACAATATATACAGCTTACACACAATATACACAATATATACAGCTTACACACAGTATACACAATATATACAGCTTACACACAGTATACACAATATATACAGCATACACAGTATATACAGCTTACACACAATATACACAATATATACAGCTTACACCGTATATACAGCTTACACACAGTATACACAATATATACAGCTTACACACAGTATACACAATATATACAGCATACACAGTATATACAGCTTACACACAGTATACACAATATATACAGCTTTCACACAGTATACACAATATATACAGCTTACACCGTATATACAGCTTACACACAATATACACAATATATACAGCTTACACCGTATATACAGCTTACACACAGTATACACAATATATACAGCTTACACACAGTATACACAATATATACAGCTTACACACAGTATACACAATATATACAGCTTACACACAGTATACACAATATATACAGCTTACACACAATATACACAATATATACAGCTTACACACAGTATACACAATATATACAGCTTACACCGTATATACAGCTTACACACAATATACACAATATATACAGCTTACACACAGTATACACAATATATACAGCATACACAGTATATACAGCTTACACACAGTATACACAATATATACAGCTTACACACAGTATACACAATATATACAGCATACACCGTATATACAGCTTACACACAATATACACAATATATACAGCTTACACACAGTATACACAATATATACAGCTTACACAGTATATACAGCTTACACACAATATACACAATATATACAGCTTACACACAGTATACACAATATATACAGCATACACAGTATATACAGCTTACACACAATATACACAGTATATACAGCTTACACACAATATACACAATATATACAGCTTACACACAATATACACAATATATACAGCTTACACACAGTATACACAATATATACAGCTTACACACAGTATACACAATATATACAGCATACACAGTATATACAGCTTACACACAATATACACAATATATACAGCTTACACCGTATATACAGCTTACACACAGTATACACAATATATACAGCTTACACACAGTATACACAATATATACAGCATACACAGTATATACAGCTTACACACAATATACACAATATATACAGCTTACACACAGTATACACAATATATACAGCTTACACACAGTATACACAATATATACAGCTTACACCGTATATACAGCTTACACACAATATACACAATATATACAGCTTACACCGTATATACAGCTTACACACAGTATACACAATATATACAGCTTACACACAGTATACACAATATATACAGCATACACAGTATACACAATATATACAGCATACACAGTATACACAATATATACAGCTTACACCGTATATACAGCTTACACACAGTATACACAATATATACAGCTTACACACAGTATACACAATATATACAGCATACACAGTATATACAGCTTACACACAATATACACAATATATACAGCTTACACACAGTATACACAATATATACAGCATACACAGTATATACAGCTTACACACAATATACACAATATATACAGCTTACACACAGTATACACAATATATACAGCATACACAGTATATACAGCTTACACACAATATACACAATATATACAGCTTACACACAGTATACACAATATATACAGCATACACAGTATATACAGCTTACACACAATATACACAATATATACAGCTTACACACAGTATACACAATATATACAGCTTACACACAGTATACACAATATATACAGCATACACAGTATATACAGCTTACACACAATATACACAATATATACAGCTTACACACAATATACACAATATATACAGCTTACACACAGTATACACAATATATACAGCATACACAGTATATACAGCTTACACACAATATACACAATATATACAGCTTACACACAGTATACACAATATATACAGCATACACAGTATATACAGCTTACACACAATATACACAATATATACAGCTTACACACAGTATACACAATATATACAGCATACACAGTATATACAGCTTACACACAATATACACAATATATACAGCTTACACACAGTATACACAATATATACAGCATACACAGTATATACAGCTTACACACAATATACACAATATATACAGCTTATACACAATATATACAGCTTACACACAGTATACACAATATATACAGCATACACAGTATATACAGCTTACACACAATATACACAATATATACAGCTTACACACAGTATACACAATATATACAGCATACACAGTATATACAGCTTACACACAATATATACAGCTTACACACAGTATACACAATATATACAGCATACACAGTATATACAGCTTACACACAATATACACAATATATACAGCTTACACACAGTATACACAATATATACAGTATACACCGTATATACAGCTTACACACAGTATACACCGTATATACAGCTTACACACAGTATACACAATATATACAGCTTACACACAGTATACACAATATATACAGCATACACAGTATATACAGCTTACACACAGTATACACAATATATACAGCTTACACACAGTATACACAATATATACAGTATACACAATATATAAAGCATACACACAGTATACACAATATATACAGCTTACACACAGTATACACAATATATACAGCTTACACACAGTATACACAATATATACAGCATACACAATATATACAGCATACACACAGTATACACAATATATACAGTATACACAATATATACAGCTTACACACAGTATACACAATATATACAGCATACACAGTATATACAGCATACACACAGTATACTCAATATATACAGCATACACACAGTATACACAATATATACAGTATATACAGCTTACACACAGTATACACAATATATACAAAATACACAGTATATACAGTATACACAATATATAC
>CM069858.1:234950972-234961339 GCA_036172795.1 Pelodytes ibericus
GGTTAGGGTTAGGGTTAGGGTTAGGGTTAGGGTTAGGGTTAGGGTTAGGGTTAGGGTTAGGGTTAGGGTTAGGGTTAGGGTTAGGGTTAGGGTTAGGGTTAGGGTTAGGGTTAGGGTTAGGGTTAGGGTTAGGGTTAGGGTTAGGGTTAGGGTTAGGGTTAGGGTTAGGGTTAGGGTTAGGGTTAGGGTTAGGGTTAGGGTTAGGGTTAGGGTTAGGGTTAGGGTTAGGGTTAGGGTTAGGGTTAGGGTTAGGGTTAGGGTTAGGGTTAGGGTTAGGGTTAGGGTTAGGGTTAGGGTTAGGGTTAGGGTTAGGGTTAGGGTTAGGGTTAGGGTTAGGGTTAGGGTTAGGGTTAGGGTTAGGGTTAGGGTTAGGGTTAGGGTTAGGGTTAGGGTTAGGGTTAGGGTTAGGGTTAGGGTTAGGGTTAGGGTTAGGGTTAGGGTTAGGGTTAGGGTTAGGGTTAGGGTTAGGGTTAGGGTTAGGGTTAGGGTTAGGGTTAGGGTTAGGGTTAGGGTTAGGGTTAGGGTTAGGGTTAGGGTTAGGGTTAGGGTTAGGGTTAGGGTTAGGGTTAGGGTTAGGGTTAGGGTTAGGGTTAGGGTTAGGGTTAGGGTTAGGGTTAGGGTTAGGGTTAGGGTTAGGGTTAGGGTTAGGGTTAGGGTTAGGGTTAGGGTTAGGGTTAGGGTTAGGGTTAGGGTTAGGGTTAGGGTTAGGGTTAGGGTTAGGGTTAGGGTTAGGGTTAGGGTTAGGGTTAGGGTTAGGGTTAGGGTTAGGGTTAGGGTTAGGGTTAGGGTTAGGGTTAGGGTTAGGGTTAGGGTTAGGGTTAGGGTTAGGGTTAGGGTTAGGGTTAGGGTTAGGGTTAGGGTTAGGGTTAGGGTTAGGGTTAGGGTTAGGGTTAGGGTTAGGGTTAGGGTTAGGGTTAGGGTTAGGGTTAGGGTTAGGGTTAGGGTTAGGGTTAGGGTTAGGGTTAGGGTTAGGGTTAGGGTTAGGGTTAGGGTTAGGGTTAGGGTTAGGGTTAGGGTTAGGGTTAGGGTTAGGGTTAGGGTTAGGGTTAGGGTTAGGGTTAGGGTTAGGGTTAGGGTTAGGGTTAGGGTTAGGGTTAGGGTTAGGGTTAGGGTTAGGGTTAGGGTTAGGGTTAGGGTTAGGGTTAGGGTTAGGGTTAGGGTTAGGGTTAGGGTTAGGGTTAGGGTTAGGGTTAGGGTTAGGGTTAGGGTTAGGGTTAGGGTTAGGGTTAGGGTTAGGGTTAGGGTTAGGGTTAGGGTTAGGGTTAGGGTTAGGGTTAGGGTTAGGGTTAGGGTTAGGGTTAGGGTTAGGGTTAGGGTTAGGGTTAGGGTTAGGGTTAGGGTTAGGGTTAGGGTTAGGGTTAGGGTTAGGGTTAGGGTTAGGGTTAGGGTTAGGGTTAGGGTTAGGGTTAGGGTTAGGGTTAGGGTTAGGGTTAGGGTTAGGGTTAGGGTTAGGGTTAGGGTTAGGGTTAGGGTTAGGGTTAGGGTTAGGGTTAGGGTTAGGGTTAGGGTTAGGGTTAGGGTTAGGGTTAGGGTTAGGGTTAGGGTTAGGGTTAGGGTTAGGGTTAGGGTTAGGGTTAGGGTTAGGGTTAGGGTTAGGGTTAGGGTTAGGGTTAGGGTTAGGGTTAGGGTTAGGGTTAGGGTTAGGGTTAGGGTTAGGGTTAGGGTTAGGGTTAGGGTTAGGGTTAGGGTTAGGGTTAGGGTTAGGGTTAGGGTTAGGGTTAGGGTTAGGGTTAGGGTTAGGGTTAGGGTTAGGGTTAGGGTTAGGGTTAGGGTTAGGGTTAGGGTTAGGGTTAGGGTTAGGGTTAGGGTTAGGGTTAGGGTTAGGGTTAGGGTTAGGGTTAGGGTTAGGGTTAGGGTTAGGGTTAGGGTTAGGGTTAGGGTTAGGGTTAGGGTTAGGGTTAGGGTTAGGGTTAGGGTTAGGGTTAGGGTTAGGGTTAGGGTTAGGGTTAGGGTTAGGGTTAGGGTTAGGGTTAGGGTTAGGGTTAGGGTTAGGGTTAGGGTTAGGGTTAGGGTTAGGGTTAGGGTTAGGGTTAGGGTTAGGGTTAGGGTTAGGGTTAGGGTTAGGGTTAGGGTTAGGGTTAGGGTTAGGGTTAGGGTTAGGGTTAGGGTTAGGGTTAGGGTTAGGGTTAGGGTTAGGGTTAGGGTTAGGGTTAGGGTTAGGGTTAGGGTTAGGGTTAGGGTTAGGGTTAGGGTTAGGGTTAGGGTTAGGGTTAGGGTTAGGGTTAGGGTTAGGGTTAGGGTTAGGGTTAGGGTTAGGGTTAGGGTTAGGGTTAGGGTTAGGGTTAGGGTTAGGGTTAGGGTTAGGGTTAGGGTTAGGGTTAGGGTTAGGGTTAGGGTTAGGGTTAGGGTTAGGGTTAGGGTTAGGGTTAGGGTTAGGGTTAGGGTTAGGGTTAGGGTTAGGGTTAGGGTTAGGGTTAGGGTTAGGGTTAGGGTTAGGGTTAGGGTTAGGGTTAGGGTTAGGGTTAGGGTTAGGGTTAGGGTTAGGGTTAGGGTTAGGGTTAGGGTTAGGGTTAGGGTTAGGGTTAGGGTTAGGGTTAGGGTTAGGGTTAGGGTTAGGGTTAGGGTTAGGGTTAGGGTTAGGGTTAGGGTTAGGGTTAGGGTTAGGGTTAGGGTTAGGGTTAGGGTTAGGGTTAGGGTTAGGGTTAGGGTTAGGGTTAGGGTTAGGGTTAGGGTTAGGGTTAGGGTTAGGGTTAGGGTTAGGGTTAGGGTTAGGGTTAGGGTTAGGGTTAGGGTTAGGGTTAGGGTTAGGGTTAGGGTTAGGGTTAGGGTTAGGGTTAGGGTTAGGGTTAGGGTTAGGGTTAGGGTTAGGGTTAGGGTTAGGGTTAGGGTTAGGGTTAGGGTTAGGGTTAGGGTTAGGGTTAGGGTTAGGGTTAGGGTTAGGGTTAGGGTTAGGGTTAGGGTTAGGGTTAGGGTTAGGGTTAGGGTTAGGGTTAGGGTTAGGGTTAGGGTTAGGGTTAGGGTTAGGGTTAGGGTTAGGGTTAGGGTTAGGGTTAGGGTTAGGGTTAGGGTTAGGGTTAGGGTTAGGGTTAGGGTTAGGGTTAGGGTTAGGGTTAGGGTTAGGGTTAGGGTTAGGGTTAGGGTTAGGGTTAGGGTTAGGGTTAGGGTTAGGGTTAGGGTTAGGGTTAGGGTTAGGGTTAGGGTTAGGGTTAGGGTTAGGGTTAGGGTTAGGGTTAGGGTTAGGGTTAGGGTTAGGGTTAGGGTTAGGGTTAGGGTTAGGGTTAGGGTTAGGGTTAGGGTTAGGGTTAGGGTTAGGGTTAGGGTTAGGGTTAGGGTTAGGGTTAGGGTTAGGGTTAGGGTTAGGGTTAGGGTTAGGGTTAGGGTTAGGGTTAGGGTTAGGGTTAGGGTTAGGGTTAGGGTTAGGGTTAGGGTTAGGGTTAGGGTTAGGGTTAGGGTTAGGGTTAGGGTTAGGGTTAGGGTTAGGGTTAGGGTTAGGGTTAGGGTTAGGGTTAGGGTTAGGGTTAGGGTTAGGGTTAGGGTTAGGGTTAGGGTTAGGGTTAGGGTTAGGGTTAGGGTTAGGGTTAGGGTTAGGGTTAGGGTTAGGGTTAGGGTTAGGGTTAGGGTTAGGGTTAGGGTTAGGGTTAGGGTTAGGGTTAGGGTTAGGGTTAGGGTTAGGGTTAGGGTTAGGGTTAGGGTTAGGGTTAGGGTTAGGGTTAGGGTTAGGGTTAGGGTTAGGGTTAGGGTTAGGGTTAGGGTTAGGGTTAGGGTTAGGGTTAGGGTTAGGGTTAGGGTTAGGGTTAGGGTTAGGGTTAGGGTTAGGGTTAGGGTTAGGGTTAGGGTTAGGGTTAGGGTTAGGGTTAGGGTTAGGGTTAGGGTTAGGGTTAGGGTTAGGGTTAGGGTTAGGGTTAGGGTTAGGGTTAGGGTTAGGGTTAGGGTTAGGGTTAGGGTTAGGGTTAGGGTTAGGGTTAGGGTTAGGGTTAGGGTTAGGGTTAGGGTTAGGGTTAGGGTTAGGGTTAGGGTTAGGGTTAGGGTTAGGGTTAGGGTTAGGGTTAGGGTTAGGGTTAGGGTTAGGGTTAGGGTTAGGGTTAGGGTTAGGGTTAGGGTTAGGGTTAGGGTTAGGGTTAGGGTTAGGGTTAGGGTTAGGGTTAGGGTTAGGGTTAGGGTTAGGGTTAGGGTTAGGGTTAGGGTTAGGGTTAGGGTTAGGGTTAGGGTTAGGGTTAGGGTTAGGGTTAGGGTTAGGGTTAGGGTTAGGGTTAGGGTTAGGGTTAGGGTTAGGGTTAGGGTTAGGGTTAGGGTTAGGGTTAGGGTTAGGGTTAGGGTTAGGGTTAGGGTTAGGGTTAGGGTTAGGGTTAGGGTTAGGGTTAGGGTTAGGGTTAGGGTTAGGGTTAGGGTTAGGGTTAGGGTTAGGGTTAGGGTTAGGGTTAGGGTTAGGGTTAGGGTTAGGGTTAGGGTTAGGGTTAGGGTTAGGGTTAGGGTTAGGGTTAGGGTTAGGGTTAGGGTTAGGGTTAGGGTTAGGGTTAGGGTTAGGGTTAGGGTTAGGGTTAGGGTTAGGGTTAGGGTTAGGGTTAGGGTTAGGGTTAGGGTTAGGGTTAGGGTTAGGGTTAGGGTTAGGGTTAGGGTTAGGGTTAGGGTTAGGGTTAGGGTTAGGGTTAGGGTTAGGGTTAGGGTTAGGGTTAGGGTTAGGGTTAGGGTTAGGGTTAGGGTTAGGGTTAGGGTTAGGGTTAGGGTTAGGGTTAGGGTTAGGGTTAGGGTTAGGGTTAGGGTTAGGGTTAGGGTTAGGGTTAGGGTTAGGGTTAGGGTTAGGGTTAGGGTTAGGGTTAGGGTTAGGGTTAGGGTTAGGGTTAGGGTTAGGGTTAGGGTTAGGGTTAGGGTTAGGGTTAGGGTTAGGGTTAGGGTTAGGGTTAGGGTTAGGGTTAGGGTTAGGGTTAGGGTTAGGGTTAGGGTTAGGGTTAGGGTTAGGGTTAGGGTTAGGGTTAGGGTTAGGGTTAGGGTTAGGGTTAGGGTTAGGGTTAGGGTTAGGGTTAGGGTTAGGGTTAGGGTTAGGGTTAGGGTTAGGGTTAGGGTTAGGGTTAGGGTTAGGGTTAGGGTTAGGGTTAGGGTTAGGGTTAGGGTTAGGGTTAGGGTTAGGGTTAGGGTTAGGGTTAGGGTTAGGGTTAGGGTTAGGGTTAGGGTTAGGGTTAGGGTTAGGGTTAGGGTTAGGGTTAGGGTTAGGGTTAGGGTTAGGGTTAGGGTTAGGGTTAGGGTTAGGGTTAGGGTTAGGGTTAGGGTTAGGGTTAGGGTTAGGGTTAGGGTTAGGGTTAGGGTTAGGGTTAGGGTTAGGGTTAGGGTTAGGGTTAGGGTTAGGGTTAGGGTTAGGGTTAGGGTTAGGGTTAGGGTTAGGGTTAGGGTTAGGGTTAGGGTTAGGGTTAGGGTTAGGGTTAGGGTTAGGGTTAGGGTTAGGGTTAGGGTTAGGGTTAGGGTTAGGGTTAGGGTTAGGGTTAGGGTTAGGGTTAGGGTTAGGGTTAGGGTTAGGGTTAGGGTTAGGGTTAGGGTTAGGGTTAGGGTTAGGGTTAGGGTTAGGGTTAGGGTTAGGGTTAGGGTTAGGGTTAGGGTTAGGGTTAGGGTTAGGGTTAGGGTTAGGGTTAGGGTTAGGGTTAGGGTTAGGGTTAGGGTTAGGGTTAGGGTTAGGGTTAGGGTTAGGGTTAGGGTTAGGGTTAGGGTTAGGGTTAGGGTTAGGGTTAGGGTTAGGGTTAGGGTTAGGGTTAGGGTTAGGGTTAGGGTTAGGGTTAGGGTTAGGGTTAGGGTTAGGGTTAGGGTTAGGGTTAGGGTTAGGGTTAGGGTTAGGGTTAGGGTTAGGGTTAGGGTTAGGGTTAGGGTTAGGGTTAGGGTTAGGGTTAGGGTTAGGGTTAGGGTTAGGGTTAGGGTTAGGGTTAGGGTTAGGGTTAGGGTTAGGGTTAGGGTTAGGGTTAGGGTTAGGGTTAGGGTTAGGGTTAGGGTTAGGGTTAGGGTTAGGGTTAGGGTTAGGGTTAGGGTTAGGGTTAGGGTTAGGGTTAGGGTTAGGGTTAGGGTTAGGGTTAGGGTTAGGGTTAGGGTTAGGGTTAGGGTTAGGGTTAGGGTTAGGGTTAGGGTTAGGGTTAGGGTTAGGGTTAGGGTTAGGGTTAGGGTTAGGGTTAGGGTTAGGGTTAGGGTTAGGGTTAGGGTTAGGGTTAGGGTTAGGGTTAGGGTTAGGGTTAGGGTTAGGGTTAGGGTTAGGGTTAGGGTTAGGGTTAGGGTTAGGGTTAGGGTTAGGGTTAGGGTTAGGGTTAGGGTTAGGGTTAGGGTTAGGGTTAGGGTTAGGGTTAGGGTTAGGGTTAGGGTTAGGGTTAGGGTTAGGGTTAGGGTTAGGGTTAGGGTTAGGGTTAGGGTTAGGGTTAGGGTTAGGGTTAGGGTTAGGGTTAGGGTTAGGGTTAGGGTTAGGGTTAGGGTTAGGGTTAGGGTTAGGGTTAGGGTTAGGGTTAGGGTTAGGGTTAGGGTTAGGGTTAGGGTTAGGGTTAGGGTTAGGGTTAGGGTTAGGGTTAGGGTTAGGGTTAGGGTTAGGGTTAGGGTTAGGGTTAGGGTTAGGGTTAGGGTTAGGGTTAGGGTTAGGGTTAGGGTTAGGGTTAGGGTTAGGGTTAGGGTTAGGGTTAGGGTTAGGGTTAGGGTTAGGGTTAGGGTTAGGGTTAGGGTTAGGGTTAGGGTTAGGGTTAGGGTTAGGGTTAGGGTTAGGGTTAGGGTTAGGGTTAGGGTTAGGGTTAGGGTTAGGGTTAGGGTTAGGGTTAGGGTTAGGGTTAGGGTTAGGGTTAGGGTTAGGGTTAGGGTTAGGGTTAGGGTTAGGGTTAGGGTTAGGGTTAGGGTTAGGGTTAGGGTTAGGGTTAGGGTTAGGGTTAGGGTTAGGGTTAGGGTTAGGGTTAGGGTTAGGGTTAGGGTTAGGGTTAGGGTTAGGGTTAGGGTTAGGGTTAGGGTTAGGGTTAGGGTTAGGGTTAGGGTTAGGGTTAGGGTTAGGGTTAGGGTTAGGGTTAGGGTTAGGGTTAGGGTTAGGGTTAGGGTTAGGGTTAGGGTTAGGGTTAGGGTTAGGGTTAGGGTTAGGGTTAGGGTTAGGGTTAGGGTTAGGGTTAGGGTTAGGGTTAGGGTTAGGGTTAGGGTTAGGGTTAGGGTTAGGGTTAGGGTTAGGGTTAGGGTTAGGGTTAGGGTTAGGGTTAGGGTTAGGGTTAGGGTTAGGGTTAGGGTTAGGGTTAGGGTTAGGGTTAGGGTTAGGGTTAGGGTTAGGGTTAGGGTTAGGGTTAGGGTTAGGGTTAGGGTTAGGGTTAGGGTTAGGGTTAGGGTTAGGGTTAGGGTTAGGGTTAGGGTTAGGGTTAGGGTTAGGGTTAGGGTTAGGGTTAGGGTTAGGGTTAGGGTTAGGGTTAGGGTTAGGGTTAGGGTTAGGGTTAGGGTTAGGGTTAGGGTTAGGGTTAGGGTTAGGGTTAGGGTTAGGGTTAGGGTTAGGGTTAGGGTTAGGGTTAGGGTTAGGGTTAGGGTTAGGGTTAGGGTTAGGGTTAGGGTTAGGGTTAGGGTTAGGGTTAGGGTTAGGGTTAGGGTTAGGGTTAGGGTTAGGGTTAGGGTTAGGGTTAGGGTTAGGGTTAGGGTTAGGGTTAGGGTTAGGGTTAGGGTTAGGGTTAGGGTTAGGGTTAGGGTTAGGGTTAGGGTTAGGGTTAGGGTTAGGGTTAGGGTTAGGGTTAGGGTTAGGGTTAGGGTTAGGGTTAGGGTTAGGGTTAGGGTTAGGGTTAGGGTTAGGGTTAGGGTTAGGGTTAGGGTTAGGGTTAGGGTTAGGGTTAGGGTTAGGGTTAGGGTTAGGGTTAGGGTTAGGGTTAGGGTTAGGGTTAGGGTTAGGGTTAGGGTTAGGGTTAGGGTTAGGGTTAGGGTTAGGGTTAGGGTTAGGGTTAGGGTTAGGGTTAGGGTTAGGGTTAGGGTTAGGGTTAGGGTTAGGGTTAGGGTTAGGGTTAGGGTTAGGGTTAGGGTTAGGGTTAGGGTTAGGGTTAGGGTTAGGGTTAGGGTTAGGGTTAGGGTTAGGGTTAGGGTTAGGGTTAGGGTTAGGGTTAGGGTTAGGGTTAGGGTTAGGGTTAGGGTTAGGGTTAGGGTTAGGGTTAGGGTTAGGGTTAGGGTTAGGGTTAGGGTTAGGGTTAGGGTTAGGGTTAGGGTTAGGGTTAGGGTTAGGGTTAGGGTTAGGGTTAGGGTTAGGGTTAGGGTTAGGGTTAGGGTTAGGGTTAGGGTTAGGGTTAGGGTTAGGGTTAGGGTTAGGGTTAGGGTTAGGGTTAGGGTTAGGGTTAGGGTTAGGGTTAGGGTTAGGGTTAGGGTTAGGGTTAGGGTTAGGGTTAGGGTTAGGGTTAGGGTTAGGGTTAGGGTTAGGGTTAGGGTTAGGGTTAGGGTTAGGGTTAGGGTTAGGGTTAGGGTTAGGGTTAGGGTTAGGGTTAGGGTTAGGGTTAGGGTTAGGGTTAGGGTTAGGGTTAGGGTTAGGGTTAGGGTTAGGGTTAGGGTTAGGGTTAGGGTTAGGGTTAGGGTTAGGGTTAGGGTTAGGGTTAGGGTTAGGGTTAGGGTTAGGGTTAGGGTTAGGGTTAGGGTTAGGGTTAGGGTTAGGGTTAGGGTTAGGGTTAGGGTTAGGGTTAGGGTTAGGGTTAGGGTTAGGGTTAGGGTTAGGGTTAGGGTTAGGGTTAGGGTTAGGGTTAGGGTTAGGGTTAGGGTTAGGGTTAGGGTTAGGGTTAGGGTTAGGGTTAGGGTTAGGGTTAGGGTTAGGGTTAGGGTTAGGGTTAGGGTTAGGGTTAGGGTTAGGGTTAGGGTTAGGGTTAGGGTTAGGGTTAGGGTTAGGGTTAGGGTTAGGGTTAGGGTTAGGGTTAGGGTTAGGGTTAGGGTTAGGGTTAGGGTTAGGGTTAGGGTTAGGGTTAGGGTTAGGGTTAGGGTTAGGGTTAGGGTTAGGGTTAGGGTTAGGGTTAGGGTTAGGGTTAGGGTTAGGGTTAGGGTTAGGGTTAGGGTTAGGGTTAGGGTTAGGGTTAGGGTTAGGGTTAGGGTTAGGGTTAGGGTTAGGGTTAGGGTTAGGGTTAGGGTTAGGGTTAGGGTTAGGGTTAGGGTTAGGGTTAGGGTTAGGGTTAGGGTTAGGGTTAGGGTTAGGGTTAGGGTTAGGGTTAGGGTTAGGGTTAGGGTTAGGGTTAGGGTTAGGGTTAGGGTTAGGGTTAGGGTTAGGGTTAGGGTTAGGGTTAGGGTTAGGGTTAGGGTTAGGGTTAGGGTTAGGGTTAGGGTTAGGGTTAGGGTTAGGGTTAGGGTTAGGGTTAGGGTTAGGGTTAGGGTTAGGGTTAGGGTTAGGGTTAGGGTTAGGGTTAGGGTTAGGGTTAGGGTTAGGGTTAGGGTTAGGGTTAGGGTTAGGGTTAGGGTTAGGGTTAGGGTTAGGGTTAGGGTTAGGGTTAGGGTTAGGGTTAGGGTTAGGGTTAGGGTTAGGGTTAGGGTTAGGGTTAGGGTTAGGGTTAGGGTTAGGGTTAGGGTTAGGGTTAGGGTTAGGGTTAGGGTTAGGGTTAGGGTTAGGGTTAGGGTTAGGGTTAGGGTTAGGGTTAGGGTTAGGGTTAGGGTTAGGGTTAGGGTTAGGGTTAGGGTTAGGGTTAGGGTTAGGGTTAGGGTTAGGGTTAGGGTTAGGGTTAGGGTTAGGGTTAGGGTTAGGGTTAGGGTTAGGGTTAGGGTTAGGGTTAGGGTTAGGGTTAGGGTTAGGGTTAGGGTTAGGGTTAGGGTTAGGGTTAGGGTTAGGGTTAGGGTTAGGGTTAGGGTTAGGGTTAGGGTTAGGGTTAGGGTTAGGGTTAGGGTTAGGGTTAGGGTTAGGGTTAGGGTTAGGGTTAGGGTTAGGGTTAGGGTTAGGGTTAGGGTTAGGGTTAGGGTTAGGGTTAGGGTTAGGGTTAGGGTTAGGGTTAGGGTTAGGGTTAGGGTTAGGGTTAGGGTTAGGGTTAGGGTTAGGGGTTGGGTTAGGGTTAGGGTTAGGGTTAGGGTTAGGGTTAGGGTTAGGGTTGGGGTAGGGTTAGGGTTAGGGTTAGGGTTAGGGTTAGGGTTAGGGTTGGGTAGGAGGGTTAGGGGTAGGGTTAGGGTTAGGGGTTGGGTTAGGGGTTGGGGTGAGGGTGGTAGGGTTAGGGTTAGGGTTAGGGTTAGGGTTGGGGGTAGGGGTAGGTTAGTTAAGTTAAAGTTAGTTAACAGTTAAAGTTAAAGTTAAAAGTTAAAGTTAAAGTTAAAGTTAAAAGTTAAAGTTAAAAGTTAAAGTTATAAAGTTAAAGTTAAAGTTAAAGTTAAAGTAAAGTTAAAAGTTCAAGTTAAAGTTAAAGTTACGTAAAGTTAACGTTAAAGTTAAAAGTTAAATTAAAGTTAAAGTTACAAGTTAAAAGTTAAAGTTAAAGTTCAAGTTAAAGTTAAAGTTAAAGTTACGTAAGTTA